>JAXCGZ010005714.1:0-52500 GCA_037179515.1 Halocaridina rubra | reverse complement strand
ACTCCTTCAGAGTGTTGGGGGGAAGTTATTGTGTCGCCTTAACGCACCCTAGTGGGAGTAGAGGAGGGACCTAGGACTGGGGACGCAGTCATGTGACCACCCGGCCCAACCGAGACTTCACCCCCGCACTCCTTCAGAGTGAAGGGAAGGGGGGGAATTACACAGTGAGAAAGGGAGTGACTGTATTGAAAGTGAAGTGAGTGCAGGAGACAATGGGTTTGCCTGACCGGGGGTATAATGGGGGGGCTATTTTCGTGGGTGGAGTCGCGGAAAAGTTTGTTGGGAAACATGATTGGGGAGGGGTCTGCGAGGATTCTTCCCCTGCACCACCGTGTCTTTATCCGGCAATATCATTGTATTTTTATGGGAGGCGATGTAGCTGTTGTGGTATCAATTTAGGGATATGATTGAGAAAGGGATTCTCCACCTGCCCAGATATGGTTGGGATGCAGATATAATTTTACTTTTGTTTCGTCCCCTACTCCGGAAACGAGATTATTATTCGATTTTCGAGAATTCCAAGATAGATATTAATTGATAAAGGACGTGAACCTATGAATGATTCTTTATTTTCCTTTCTAGCTGCAGTATATACATTATTTGTCCGAAAGGATATGTTAAATAGATAAAATATATCTTTGAAAGTTTTAGCCATGATAATGTTTGTCACAATTATTTCAGCTTGGTCATGAAGAAGAGAGTGTAAATTCACAAGAAGTGACAACAAGAATGTCAAACAGCTGTTTTCTGTATTTGAAAGAGACAAAGTTGATCCAGAAACCGAAGAGACGTGGGAGGAACAGCGCTTCCACGCAAAACTCCCCACAAAAGCTAGCCATTTGAAGTCCAGAAGACAGATATTGAGCAGTATTTTTGGGTAGGAAAAGGAAACAGAGTAAAAAAGAAGTTAGTTAAGTACCTACCTGATCGTAAGTATAAGAAGGAGAAAAAAATATATAACTCCCGCCTGTCTCCTGAGGTAATTCTGTTGAATAGTCATTCAGAGATATATATTAATTTTTCATGTGCAACTCCTTAAGAGATTATGAAACTGGAGCCAAATGCATTCTTTAATGTTGAAAATGAAATATTATCTTTAATTTTATTATTCTATACACAGAGACAAACTTTTTATATTCTTTTCAGATACATTTTTTTTTTTTATCTTTTGTGTGTTGAAAAATCTTTAATATCTTTATACCGTTGATATATTATCATTAAACAAAGATTTTGAAAAACTTATCTAGAGTTAATTATTCTTAATTACTATCATTGCCATGAAATTTATAATTACAATTGAGCTAATTAAGATAATCGTAATTTTGTTGATAGTAGTTGAGATATTATCACGTATGACTGTGGTATTTTGCTTTAATTTCATCAGAGATATGTTGACATATAGCGAGTGTGTGCTTCAACTCAACCCTCTGATTTACAGAAAGAGAAAAGATTGTTATAATAAACAAGGATGTGTATGCTCATTTCAGTAAAGTCATTTGCAATGTTAAACAAAAAAAGAATGGATTTATGCTTCGATGTTTCTGCAGTTGTACACTAAGGTATTTTATTTCAATTTTTTTTTAGATCATAGAAAATGATTGCAGTTGCGCTCTGTCCCCTTGTATAGTTTGGGTAGAAAGTCAAGTCATAAAATGGACCCTATAAGCGGAAATATACGTTTTTTTTTGAAGAAAAAATATAAACTCTCTCTCTCTCTCTCTCTCTCTCTCTCTCTCTCTCTCTCTCTCTCTCTCTCTCTCTCTCTCCTTTTTTACCGTTTACATACTAAACCAAGTTATTTCTCTATGTTGACAGAGTATTATAATCATCGATTCTTTTTAGATTCCTTTGCAAATTTGCTAAATGATAAATGTGCCCAAGTATTATTTCAGTTAATAAGTTTTTGCATGCTGATATTGCATAAATACCGATAAGACACCAGTTGAACTGATTATTATATGAGTTTTTTTGCCACATACTGCAACTGTTTTAGAAAATAAATAAAGCTCCCACTGACAGATTGGGCAACCAGAAAGCTGATGACTATGCTCATATATATATATATATATATATATATATATATATATATATATATAATATATATATATATATATATATATATATATATATATATATATATATATATGTATATATTATATATATATATATATATATATATATATATATATATATATATATATATATATATATATATATATATATATATATATATATATATATATATATATATATATATATATATATATATATATATATATATATATATATATATATATATATATATATATATATATATATATATATATATATATATATATATATATATATATATATATATATATATATATATATATGTATATATATATATATATATATATATATATATATATATATATATATATATATATATATATATATATATATATATATATATATATATATATATATATGTTATGACTGCAGGAATTCGAATAGCCAAAAAGACTGTTAGAATGAGCATTTTTATGAAATATAAGTATAGAACTCTTCTCTTACTTCAAAATGCCAGTCTCAATTGCATATACACTGCTATTCCTGATTTAGTATTGTTTTTATTTCATTTTTATTATTCTTATTATGACCATGATTATTAGTATTGTTAATATTATGTTGGCTGTTATTGTTGCTATCACTCCATGGCCTTTTTCATAATTATTATTTTAGTAAATGTTATCAGCAGTAACCAAATAATTCGTATTTTTTATCTTGAATTCATGCTTTTATGTTACTGTAGTCACTGCTAATTAGAGTATTTCTTTAGTGGCTGTTCTCAGCATTTCATTACTTTTCATTTTGATGTCAATAGTATACTAATGTTATGCATCAGTTACTCAGCTAAGTCCTAAGTATCTTGGAATAATAATCTAATGGTGTAAACACATACATTCCATTACCGCCCTATTTCCAGGCAGCCCCAACCTGCAATTTTTAAATTTTATTTTCACAAACCAGTCCCTTTTACCCATGGAAGAGATTGCAAGCACTTGCAGATGCAGGGAGGCGAAGTATACCCTCTGAATGTAGATATATGGCCATTGTTTGTACCCAGAGATCATATGTATTCTTTCTGCATTTGTATTGGCGACATTAGGCTCTAATTTCCGGCCTTAGAATCTACTTCAGTCTATGTTCGTATTTTTCAGCTACTGAGGGGAGATGCCCCTCGTTTGGGAGGGTGTGAGACGTGGTATAGTATAGGACCAACTCAAAAGTCGCATGAATGTGGGCTGGAGGGGTTCCAGTTGATCCATTGATGCAGCAACGCCCTCCCTTTGTCTGGCCAGTCTCCAGAATAAAAAAGAGCATTCATGGTACGTGTTACAACCTGGACCTACCTCAAAGTTGTCAGGCAAAGGTCCCGGGAAATTAGAAGTGATATTATAAGACCTTGCAACGATGAGCAAGTGAGGGGCTGGGAAAATGAAAATCCCCCAAAATTAAAGATAAAGATGGGAAATAAAAATTCCCCATACATATAGTAACTTTATTAAAAAAAAAAAAAGGGTATGGAAAATCCCTTATTAGTTAAATAGCATAGTATTTGCCCCCACATATTCGAACTGATAAAAAATGGGAAAGAAAATGTCCTCACCATCTTTGACCACGAGTTGTCGAAGACCAAATATTGTCATCCTTTTTTTTTCTCGTAGTTTTAAGATGTTTTTTAGCATTATAACCTCAGAGTCTCCCTTAGATTTAATTCTATCTACCTTGGCTGTTTCCCCCTTTAATTGGGGGGTAGCCGACATCAAGAAAGGAAAACAAATAGGGGGATTACTTTGCTGTATGGGCAATGACGAGGGAGCTAGCGACCGTTCAGATGGCACTGCTGGAGTGCCACAGCCCATCCTCCAGGCTCTTCCGCAACCTGTATCGCTTCACAACTGCCAACTCCTCCTACTGCCCCTACCACAGGGCTACCTTTGTAAGATGCAGCCCCGTGGTAACAGCAGATGCCCATCAGAGCTGCGTGACAATCGCTTGCCACTCATTCCTATTCCTAGCACGCTCGCTTGCTTCCCTCACATCTATCCTGCTATCATTCAGGGCTCTCCTTACTCCATCCATCCACCCAAACTTAGGCCTCCCTCTAGTATTTCTCCCATCAACTCTCGCATTCATCACCTTTTTCAGCAGCCTTTCATCATCCATCCTTTCCACATGGACAAACCATCTCAGAGCATTCATATCTACTCTGGCTGCAATTTCTCTCCTCACACCCGTTCTTGCTCTCACCACTTCATTCCTAACCTATCCAATTGAGATACACCAATCATACTCCTCAGGCATTTCATCTCAACACATTTAGTTTCCGTCTCTCACTTACTTTCATACCCCATAACTCTGATCCATACATCACAGTTGGCACAACCACTTTCTCATACAAAACTTTCTGAACATTCATTTCCAACCCTCGATTCTTCATCACTCCTTTCAATGCACCCAACACTTTACATCCTTCATTCTCTCTGTGACACACATCTACTTCCACTCCACCATTTGCAACTATAACCGAGCCTAAATACTTAAACTGATTAACCTCCTCAAGTGTCTCTCCATTCAACAAAACATTCAATCCAGCGCCATCCTCATTTCTTGTACACCTCATAACCTTACTCTTTCCCACATTCACTCGCAACTTCCTTCTCTCACACACCATTCCAAATTCTGACACTAACTGACACAGCTTTTCCTCTGAATCTGCCACCACCACAGTATCATCTGCAAACAGCAACTGATTCAGCTCCCACTCGTTATCATCCCCATCCACCATTCTCAAACCTCGACCAAGCACTTGCTCATTCACCTCTCTTACAACTCCATCAATATACAAATTGAACAGCCATGGTGACATCACACATCCCTGTCTCAGTCCCACCTCACTGGAAACCACTCATTCACTTCATTCCCTACCCTAACACAAGCATTACTGCCCTCATACAAACTCTTCACTGCATACAACAATTTACCATTAATTCCATATAATCTCAAAACATTCCACATAGCCTCTATATCAACTCTATCATATGCTTTCTCCAGATCCAAAAATGCAAAATACACATCCTTACCCTTTGCTAAATATTTCTCACATAACTGCCTAACTATAAAATCTGATCTATACAACCTCTACCTCTCCTAAAACCACTCTGCACTTCCACAATCACATATTCTGTCTTATCCCTAATCCTATTAACCAGTATCCTACCATACATTTTTCCTACCACACTCAACAAACTTATACCCCTAAAATTACTGCATTCATACATATCTCCCTTACCTTTGTATAGGGGCACTATACATGCAATTACCCATTCCACTGGCACCAATGACAACATAAAGCATATATTAAACACTCTCACTAACCATTCCAATGCAGTCACACCCCTTCTTTCAACATCTCCGCTCTCACACCATCCATTCCAGGTGCTTTACCTGCTTTTGCTTCATACAATGCCCTTTTCACCTCCTCTCTTGTAATCTCTCTCCCATTTTCATCTCCCATTACTGGCCCTTGAACCCCTCCCACTGCCACTATAGCTGCCTCTCTATCTTCTTCAACATTCAGCAAGCACTCAAAATATTCTGCCCACCTTCCCCTTGCATCGTTCCCTCTTAAAATCTGTCCATTCACATCTTTCACTGTCTCTTCCATCCTCGATCCACCCTTCCTTACTCTCTTCACTTCTTTCCAAAACTTCTTTTTATTCTCCTCATATGACCTACTAAAATCCTGTCCCCACCTAACATTTGCCAACCTCTTCTCTTCCTCTACCTTCCGCTTGGTTTCCACATTTTTCTCCCTATATGTTTCATACTTCTCCCTACTTTTACACTGCAGCCATTCCTCAAAAGCCCTCTTTTTCTCTTCCACCTTCATTTTCACCCCTTCATTCCACCACTCGCTGCTCCTCCTCATGCCACCTCCAACAAACCTCTTTCCACACACATCACTTGCATGTCCCACAAAACATTCTTTCATCAACCCCCATTCCTCCCCTAACTCCCCAACTTCTCTTTCTTTCACCCTGTCATATGCCACTCTCAACCTGTCCTAATATTCCTGTCTCTTCTCTGGCTTTTTCAACTCTTTCACCTTCACTATTTCCCTTCTACATCCCCCCACACTATTTCCCCACTCTTTTGCTACTACCACTTTTGCTTCAACCAAAAAATGATCAGACATCCCAGCAGCCACACCCCTGAATGCATGTACATCTTTCACTCTACCAACCATGCTCTTTGCTACCAACACATAATCCATCAATGCCCTTTCTTTCACTCTTCCATTTGCCACTCTCATCCATGTATACTTATTTATTAACTTCTTCTTAAATAAACTATTACCTATCACCAACTCTTGCTCCACACACATATCTAACAGTCTCTCGCCACTCTCATTCCCACCTGGTACCCCATACTTTCCTACAACACCTTCTATCTCTCCATCACCCACTCTGGCATTCAAGTCACCCAACACAACTACATAGTTCCTTCTACTCAGACCATCCACACATCTAGTTAACTCATTCCAGAATTCATCCCGCTCTTCCTCACTTCTCTCACATCCTGGCCCATATGCACTAACAAAAGCCCAACATTCCCTTCCTATCCTAGCCCTCACCCACATCAGCCTAGATGACACTTCTTTCCATTCCACTACCTGATTTACCAATCATTCACTCAGCAATAATGCCACACCTTCTCTCGCTCTCCCCCTTTCAACCCCAGACACCCTACCCATCACATCGCCAAATGCCACTTCTCCTTTTCCTTTCATCTTCATCTCACACAATGCCAATACATCCATCCTCCTCCTACCAAACATATATCCAGTCTCACATCTTTTTCTCTCTATCGTACTACAACCACACACATTTAGACACCCCAAAGCTAGAGTTTGGGGAGAAGTTATTCTCCCCTCTACTCCCCTTCTTCTTTGATGTCTCGCAGGAGGTTGATATAAGGGGGGGATTCCTAGTCCCCCCGCCCCGTCCACTTTTAGTTGCCTTTTACGACACGCAGGGAATATGGTGAGGCTATTCTTTGATGTTGTGCCCGCCCCACAGGGCACTTTAGATTTAAGTTTATTAGAATAAGTGTCATTGATCAATTGTGCCTGTTGAATTCTATTTTTTTTATCTCACTATAAAGTATTAAATGTTACAGTTTGCAAAAAATCACAATAAGTTGTATTTCTGTTTAAATATTATTGTTGTTATAAGTCATGAATTAATCTTTGTGTTCATTGAGTTCTCCTATCAGTTTGTCCTTGAACAGTAATTACATATTGTAATCGTGAATATATTTAACTTTTCACACCATTTTAACTCTTTTCACAACATGACAAATGTTTTGAACTTGCATATATCATGTCCAAATGTATTGTGTACTGTTTGATTAATGAAATAGCTTAAGTAGCTTTGTTCTTAAATAATTTTGCCAATGCTTACTAGTTACATATTGCAATTGTGAATACTTAATTCTGATTTTTTTATTTTAATTACAATGCTTATTATAAAGAACATATTTTTCTTTTGTCAGGTTTTTGCATAGTAATTTTGATATTACTGTAATCTGTTAGATAATTGTATGAGATTGTAATAGTTTCATAAGTTAGTTCCTTAGATAATTGCGCCCCGTTTTTGTAAAATAATGGATTCGGTTTTACTTCACGAACTCCCTTTTCTACTAAGGGCTAGGACGGTTGCCTTCTTGCTAAGGACTTGTTTTGGCAGATGTAATCGTTACCCTGAGTGTATGCCCTTACTAACCTCAGTCCGTGATGGGGTGCGAACCCTCGACCTGCCGCCTCAGTGTCGCAGACGCTACCATTTTGCCACAGAGACTACCCCTTTTTTTGTGAAATAATGATAGTTAGAAAATTATAAGGCTCTCATGAAAGTAGTTATGCTTAGTCCGATATATTGGAGATATTTCAGTTTGGTGGTGGGGGGTGTCGTAAGGCATATCATAGATGCCTATAGCCTAACACGGCATTTCATTGATGCCTATAGCCGCCATATGGCTGAGAGAACACTCAATACCCACCGCCGCCAGGACTGGCAAAAGAGCCCAGCCTTTGCCAGGGGCAGAAGTCATGTCCACAACTTAGCAGTCTCCTCCTTTGGGGTGGGAATTGATAGTGACAGGAACTATAGTAATGGGAGGTCTGAGGTTAATATCTAAATAAACACCTATAAAGAAGATGCTTATCTGTTATCACCGACCACGCTACCAAGAATATAATAATACACTGGAAATTCAGGTGAAATTAAGAGTCATAGAGTGAGAAGTACTCGACTACACATCGTCAGCATTGCATTACACATTTTTTACTTCATCCCAGAGAAATTCAGTGTCAATAATTATGAAACCCAAGTTGCAATATTAAAGCAATCTTGTATCATTGATTTCCTATTCATAACATTTCTCATATAAATAAATTCAAGACGGTACCTATATTTTTTAGTATTCTGTAAATTGAAGGTACTGACTTCAAGACTGCTTCATGCACCAATCATGGTTCTTTAGCTCTCATTGTCAATTTGTCTGCACAAGCCATTTATAAGAAATGACATTCAATCTTTCTTTCGTTTGTTCGTACACTGGAAATGATATTCTTTTTTACATCTGTAAAATGCAACACAAGCGGTAATAAGCATTTTCTTTTTATAAATTATATGTTTGACAAATTTTAGCCGACAGATTCCTCCTAAGTAAGAGAAGTCAAAATTCTTAGCAGAATTTCTCCTGTTGAAGGTACAAAATGTTGTTGGATGAGGAGTAATTGGATGCAGAAATATGTCTTAACATTGATTTTAAAGATTCTTTAAACACTCGAATGAAGCAATTTACTAAAACATATGGCTATGGTAAATATATGGTCATTACTCCATTATTCATTTATATACAACAGTCTTAAAAAAGCACTTGTTACTTTCTGTGAAAACTAAGATCATGGGCTGTGGATTAAAACAAAAAAATAATGCAATATGAATTTTTTTTATATGAATACGTAGATTATATACTTGACATTCCCAATAGATATAATTTGCAAATTACAAGTAATTGAATTTTATACTCTTTTAATTCTGTTACAAAACTCATTTTTTTTTTTTGCTAAGTGAGAGCCCCGGATGTTTCCAAAAGATTATTCATAATTTCAAAGCAGAGATAGTATTATCCTTTGTACTGAATGCCCTTTCAATGTTGCATTGTATGGAGACTGCTTTTTTCTCTTTTTTTTTTGCGGAAATATTTATCGGAACATCGATTGGCCGGATAAAGAGGAAAATTACCGGTTCTCAGTTGTACGTAAATGAAATATATTTGGGGGTTGCCATGTGAGGTACCTTCACCTGACATCAACCATCAGTTTCTCAGTTACATAAGCTCTAAGCAATACAAAATTAAGCATAAAAATGGAAAATAAGGCAGCGGTATATGACAATGCGACAACATAATCAAACCAGATACATTCATCATTAGTACGCGTACATAGTGATAAATAGCAATCTAACGGCCATACCATGGTGGGTACGACGCTTTCCTTAAATCACTGAGGTTAATATATATTGTTTGTTAGCTAGACACACACATATGGATTTCATAAACGCATCTGACGCAGTTCTGTGTATGGCTATAGACCCCAAATGGGATCCTAGCCATACACAGAACTGCGTCAGATGCGTTTATGAAATCTATTTGAGTGTCTAGCTAACTAACAATAGGGTATCCTAGGTTTGCACTGTTTAAGAAATCGGGCGTGGAACGCCAGTTGCTTTGGTATATAGGGGACTGCCGCAGTGGTTGAGTGCTCGATTAGGGAAGTGACGGACCCATGTTCGAGCCCGTCGCGGGGCGTTAGGAAGGGCATTCAGCCTTATTACCCTGGCCTCAATCCGTCTGTGTCCAGCCTCAAATGGGGACTAATTGTGACACAAAATGTAAGCAAAGAAAAAAATTACCTAAAATAGCAAGGAAATTATTTATCGATAAATGGTAATACATGTTAGGAGCAAATAGTAGGTTCCTGAATAATAGCATAATCTATTTTAGTAAATATGACACCTGGAATAAACACGGGAAGTTTAAAATACCGTTCGTCAAGGTAGACAACATTAAAAACGTGTAACAAACATTTATGAAAAAAAAAAAAAATAGATCCCGCTTGTACCCCCAACCAATAAGATAGATCAGAAGTAAGTAAGGATTAGTGAAAGTGTTTCTGAGTTTTGCTAGCAGATTTTTACTTCTATTTACTACGTTCTAAAGAGCAATAAATAGACACTGGCCAAAAACTAAAGCGAGCTGTTAAGAACACTTCGGAAGGCAAAGCTCAAAAAGACTTCGACCTATTCTCATGAGCTTTAAGCTGTAGTAAAGAGGAACATTTGTGAAACATTAACGAGCTCGTGTGTTGGCCTGAATAAAATTAAATTTCATTTGAAATCTATACGAATGCCAAGCTCAGCTGTGATAACCTCTGGGGGAGAGAGAAGCAGGGACGTAAGCCACGTCTGGCTGCAGAGACAACCCCCCCCCCCACACCTATCCTTAGTAAATGTTATCTATGCCATCGACTGGCAATCGATTCTTATTATATATTTTAAATCTAGCTATATTAATAACCAATGCATGCATGAATAATGAATTAACATTAAAACTGAAGCTCTAATAATTGCAAATGAAATGCTACAGCAGAGTGTACTGATTATATTTTTCTTTCTCGAGGGAGAAGGACACGGATGATGGGGAACGGGCATTCTTACCACTATCGAAGGCCGGGCTCTTGAAACCAATTCTCTCCACAAATCGAAGGATGGGTTCTCTAGGGTTATTGGGACGACATAAGCTACCACATATGGGACGCTTGAAAAAGTTCAAAGACATACCACGAAACTGTTGCAGAAATACACAATCTCAGTTATGATGAGAGGCTGAGGGAATTAGATTTACTATCACTCGAAGCTAGAAGATTGAGGGGGGATATGGTGACAGTCTTTAGATTCCTTCATGGTTATGATAGAGTGGATAGGGATCGATATTTCTTCAGACAACACATGATGAGTATATGAGTGTATACTCATTGACGTACACATTCACGTGAATCCCAAATCACGTACATTATTTCTAAAATAATATTATAAAATACCAAAACAATATGCTACGCGAAGTAACTCCAAGTCTATTATTTTTAACACGTCTTTACTTTTCGATCAACATCAACCATTTTCTTGGCAGTCTCTCTCTCTCTCTCTCTCTCTCTCTCTCTCTCTCTCTCTCTCTCTCCTCCTCTCTCTCTCTCTCTCTCCTCTCTCCTCTCTCTCTCTCTCTCTCTCCGAGAACATGTGAGATGACAAAAACTAGCTTGTAATTAAATGCTGAGGATCCATAGTCGACAAACACACTTGAGTACTGCACTCTATCTCTGTTTTTCTATACTTTTGGTTTTCTTCGTGCCCAGGCCCGATGAGGGCAGATATAGTTATTTTATTTTTTGCCCGTCCTGGTGTTACAGTCATAAAACAAAAAAAACAAAAAACATACATTATACCCAAGTATAGCTGAACTGTAAAATATTTTCTCCCTAAAATAACCCAATTTTCTCTTATTATATTGTCAAAGATTTCTTACACCCCAGAATGATATTATTATTATTATTATTATTATTATTATTATTATTATTATTATTATTATTATTATTATTATTATTATTATTATTATTATTATTATAATTATTATTATTATTATTATTATTATTATTATTATTATTATTATTATTATTATTATTATTATTATTATTATTATGGAGAAATGAAGAGACACTTTTTCGGCCTTCATGGATTTAGAGAAAGCATATGACTGGGTAGATAGAGAGGGGTTATGGAGGGTGTTGCAACTGTATGGAATAAGTGGAAGTTTGTTGAATGTGGTGAAGAGTTTTTACATGAATAGTAGAGCATGCTTGAGAGTTGGGAATGGTATTAGTGATTGGTTTGAGGTGAATGTTGGGTTACGTCAAGGTTGTGTAATGTCACCATGGTTGTTTAATGTGTATATGGATGGAGTGGTAAGGAAAGTAAATGAAAGTGTATTAGAGGCTTGGAACTAGTGGGTGAGGTGATGGAAGGTTGTGGAAATTGAGTCAGTTGCTATTTGCGGATGATACTGTACTGGTGGCTGATACTGAAAATGAGTTGAATTATTTGGTGACTGAGTTTATTAGTGTGTGTGAAAGAAGGAAGTTGCTGGTGAATATTGGTAAAAGCAGAGTCATGAGATGCACGAGGAGTGTTCATGTTGGCAGATTGATTGTAAAAGTGAATTGGGAGTTGCTTGAAGAAGTTGAGATCTTTAAGTATCTGGGGTCGCATGTATCAAGGAGTGAACGAGTTGATGCAGAGGTAAATCACAGAGTGAAGGAAGCAAGTAAATGTCTAGGTGGGTTGAAAAGTGTTATGAGAAATAGATATTTGGAAATGAATGCAAAGAGAAGGATATATGAAGGTGTGATTATGCCGACAGCATTGTATGGAGCAGAGACTTGGAATACAAGAGAGGTGGAAAGGAAGAAGTTGAATGGAATGGAGATGAGGTGTTTGAGAGGTATGATTGGTATATCTAGAATAGATAAAGTAAGAAATGAGGATGTCAGGCAGAGAACGGGTGTTGGAATGAAGCTCTCGAATAGGTTAGATCAGAGAGTGTTGAAGTGGATTGGACACATGGAAAGGATGAGTGATGAATGAATAGTAAAGAGAATGTGCAGTGCAGATGTAACTGGAGTTAGGTCAAGAGGGAGACCTATAGTGAAATGGATGGATGGCGTGAAAAGAGCACTGAATGCATGTGGAATGTCAGTGGAGCAGGAAAGAGTGCGTGAAAGAGATAGGAATGAGTGGAGGAAGATTGTGCATATATGATGCGGCCCAAAGGGATATCTCGCACCTGCTAAATCAGTCAGCTGTGGTTGATGGGTGAGAGGGGAGTTGCCATGTGACGAAGCGGTGGGGGTAAACCAGCTGAGGCTGTCGGGCCTCATGAGTTGTGGAGTATCCTTGCCCGTCTACCTTGTGGGTGACCCAAGCAGTGTGGAAGGGGTGGGGGGAGACGTGACAACCCTTTATCCCCAAGGAGCTGAGAGGAGTGGTTGAGGTGTGTGTGGATCGCGGTGAATGCGTGCTTCTTGGCTCGGTCACCCCCTTACAAAGGGGAAAAGGTATGTGCATTATTATTATTATTATTATTATTATTATTATTATTATTATTATTATTATTATTATTATTATTATTATTATTATTATTATTATTATTATTATTATTATTATTATTATTATTATTATTATTATTATTATTATTATTATTATTATTATTATTGTTGTTGTTGTTGTTGTTGTCGTTGTTGTTGTGGTTTTCGTTTTTTGCTGCTGCCGCTCCTGCTATTGTTGTCGTTGTAACTACTACAACATAAGCCAATTAAACTGCCTTATTAAATCTAAAGAGATAGAGTATATCTTGTAAGATTAGTAATTACTGGCTAACACACCTGCTTGTTTTTTTCAGTAAGAACTTCTTAGAGAGAGAGAGAGAGAGAGAGAGAGGAGAGAGAGAGAGAGAGAGAGAGAGAGAGAGAGAGAGAGAGAGAGAGAGAGAGAGAGAGAGAGAGAGAGAGAGAGAGAGAGAGAGAGAGACCCTAGTAATTTTCATCCCATTTTTATTGTTTTACTTTTGCAAGCACATAATCTCTTTGTGTTTATCAATGATGTCACTTATATTTTAAGTCTAGTGATTTTATTTTCATTCTGATTTTTTCATCACACACGTACACAAACACACACACACTTGAAACTTCAGTCAGGGTATCGAGTACATATCGTCGATCACTTAAGACTTCTCTTAATTCCTTCCGCGAAGCCCATGAACCCTTGGCGGCCATATCAAAGACCTTCCGGCAGGGTTGACTCAGTAGTTATTTTCATCTCCTTTGACGACCAGCACTTTAAGTACCTCTACCAGCACCAGCACTAACAGCATCACTTAATGTTTTGCGTTGCTAACATTTCTCAGCACCGTCCTCTTTTGCTCTGGCCTATAGGCTATGACAAATCAATCTCTCAGATTCGCCTTGCAATCTGCTTCACTTTCAAGTCTTGAAAATTCACAAATAAGTTATTTCTACTCCATGCTTCTTTTTAATATTTAAGCACTAAGTGGCATGTCTTAAAATATCTGGGTGATATTTAATAAATATAGTGCCTTCTGCACTCATATGCCCATCTTATTACTTTACAGTTTGAAATATATGTGTGTGTATACATATATACATTCACACACACACACACACACACACACACACACACACACACACACACACACACACACACACACACACACACACACACACACACACACACACATATATATATATATAAATATATATATATATATATATATATATATATATATATATATATATATATATATATATATATATATATATATATATATATATATATATATATATATATATATATATATATATATATCACTATCTATCTATCTATCTATCTATCTATCTATCTATCTATATATATATATATATATATATATATATATATATATATATATATATATATATATATATATATATATATATATATATATATATATATATATATATATATATATGTTCCGGTTTTACGTCACGGACTCCCTTTTCTACCAGGGGCTAGGACGGTTGCCTCCTTGCGAAGGACTTGCTTTGACGGATGTAATCGTTACCCAGAGTACATGCCCTTGCTAACCTCAGACAGTGATGGGGCGCGAACCTTTGACCTGACACCTCAAAATAAGAGTCGTAGAGTGAGAAATACTCCACCACAATATATATATATATATATATATATATATATATATATATATATATATATATATATATATATATATATATATATATATATATAAATAGACTGTTTTAGTTATTTATTTATCTATGGACCTCCTAGGTGACCTGCTGCTTCCATCCCAGCAGCATTTTCCCTATGTTTTATTGGGTCGCTGTTTGCACTACCCTGTTGGAGCTTGTGTTGGTATAGCTTAATTTTACGGCCGCATGCTCTTCCTGGCACCGACGCTTACCGTGATCTGGGCTTGGAACCGGGACTAAGTTGAGATTGATTTGATCCCCCAGTGGATTCTTGAATGGGCCACCCACCAGAGGTTGGGTCTTACCTTGTAAAGATGCAGTTGAGAATATAAATATTAAGTCTCAAAAAAATAATATACAATTACGTATGGTGCAGTGAATATAAACTTTTTTTTATATATATATGTGTGTATATGTATATATTTATTTATATATATATATATATATATATATATATATATATATATATATATATATATATATATATATATATCCTGTGCCCTGTGGGGCGGGCACAATATCAAAGAATAGCCTCACCGTATTCCCTGCGTATCGTAATAGGCGACTAAAAGTGGACGGGGCGGGGGACTAGGAATCCCCCCCTTGTACCAACCTCCTGTGAGACGTCAAAGAAGAGGGGGAGTAGAGGGGAGAATAACTTCTCCCCAAACTGTTTTCCTTTTTTGATGTCGGCTACCCCCCAATTAAAGGGGGAAACAGGCAAGGTATATGTATGTATGTATGTATATTGTGGTGGAATATTTCTCACTCTACGACTCTTATTTTCAGTTTTGGTGGAGTAAGACTCTTATTTTCACCTGAATTATAATATCTTATTGTCTTGGTAGCGTGGTCACTGATAACAGATAAACATCCTCTTTATAGGTGTTTATTAAGAGATTACACTTAATTAACACCTCAGAGCTCCCATTCTATAGTTCCTGTCACTATCGATTCCCACCCTCAAGGGGGAGACTTCTAAGTTGTGGACGTGACTTCTGCCCCTGGCAAAGGCTGAACTCTGACTGGGCTCTTTTGCTAGTCCTGGAGGTCAGCGGGTATCAAGTGCATCACTGCCATCTGGCAATTATAGGCATCTTTGAAATGCCGTGTGAGGCTATAGGCATCTATGATATGCCTTACGACACCCCCTACCACCAATCTGAAATATATCCCATATTTCGGACTAAGCATAACTACTTTCATGAGAGCCTCATAATTTTCTAACTATCATTATTTTACAAAAATGGGACGCAACTATCTAAGAAACTAACTTATAAAACTATTACAATCTCATACAATTATCTAAACAGATTACAGTAATATCAAAATTACTATGCAAAAACCTGACATAGAAAAATATGTTCTTTACAATAAGCATTGTAATTAAAATAAAAAAATCAAAATTAAGTATGCACAGTTGCAATATATAGCTAGTAAGCATTGGCAAAATTATTTAAGAACAAAGCTAATTAATCTATTTCATTAATCAAACAGTACACAATACATTTGGACATGATATAAGCAAGTACTAAACATTTGTCATGTTGTGAAAAGAGTTAAAATGGTGTGAAAATGAAATAAAAATATTCACAATCACAATATGTAATTACTATTCTAGGCCAAACTGATAGGAGAACTCAATGAACACAAAGATTACATCATAACTTAAAACAATGATAATATTTAAATAGAAAAACAAATTATGATTTTTGCAAATTATAACATTTAACACTTTATAGTGAGACAAAAAATAAAATTCGACAGCCACAATTGATCAATGACAGTTATTCTAATAAACTTAAATCTGAGGGAGACTCTGAGGTCACGACGCTTAAAATCGTCTTAAAACTAGAAAAAAAAAAAGATGACAATATTTGGTCTCCGACAACTCATGGTCAAAGACAGTGGGGACATGTTCTTTTCCATTTTTATCAGTTCGAATACGTGGGGGAAATTAATTTGTTATTTAACTAATAAGGGATTTTCCATACTTTTTATTTTTTTTTACAAAGGTTATCATATGTATGGGATTTTTTCTTTCCCATTTTTATTTTTAATGGGGATTTTCATTTCCCCAGCCCCTCACTTGCTCATCATTGCTAGGTCTTACAATATCACTTTTTATTTTCCAGGACCTTTGCCTGCCAACTTTGAGGTAGGTCCGGGCTGTAACACGTACCACGAATCCTCTTTTTTTCCTGGAGACTGGCCAGACAAAGGGAGGGCGTAGATGCATAAACCGGATCAACAGGAACCCCTCCTGCCCACTTTCATGCGATTGTTGAGGTGGTCCTATACTATAACATGTCTCACACCCCTCCTCAAATGAGGCGCATCTCCCTTCAATAGCTGAAAAATACGAACATAGCCTGAAGTAGATTCTATGGCCGGAAATTAGAGCCTAATGTCGCTAATACAAATGCAGAAAGAATACTTATGACCTCTGGGTACAAACAATGGCCATATGTCTGCATTCAGAGGGTATACTTCGCCTCCTTGCATCTGCAAGCGCTTGCAATCTCTTCCATGGGTAAAAGGGACTGGTTTGTGAAAATGAAATTTAAAAATTGCAGGTTGGGGCTGCCTGGAAATAGGATGGTAATGGCAAGCAAGTGTCTACACCATTAGATTATTATTCCAAGATACTTAGGACTTAGCTGAAAAACTGATACATAACATTAGTATACTATAGATATCAAAAAGAAAAGTCATGAAATGCTGAGAACAGCCACTAAAGAAATACTCTTATTAGCAGTGACTACAGTAACATAAAAGCATGAATTCAAATTAAAAAAGGCAAATTATTAGGATACTTCTGATAGCATTTACTAAAATAGCAATTATGCAAAAGGCCATGGAGTGATAGCAACAATAACAGCCAATATAATATTAACAATACTAATAATCATGGTCATAATATGAATGATAAAAATGAAATAAAAAATACTAAATCAGGAATAGCAGTATATACAACTGAGACTGGCATTTTGAAGTAAGAACAGAGTTCTATAATTATATTTCATAATAATACTCATTTTAACACAGTCTCTTTGGCTATTCGAATTTCTGCTGTCATAATATATATACATATATATATATATATATATATATATATATATATATATATATATATATATATATATATATATATATATATATATATATATATATATATATATATATATATATATATATATATATATATATATATATATATATATATATATATATATATATGTATATATATATATATATATATATATATATATATATATATATATATATATATATATATATATATATATATATATATAAATCTATATATATATATATATATATATATATATATATATATATATATATATATATATATATATATATATATATATATGTATGTATGTATGTAGGTATGTATATATATATATATATA
The DNA here is from genome assembly GCA_037179515.1 of Halocaridina rubra. NCBI lineage: Eukaryota > Metazoa > Arthropoda > Malacostraca > Decapoda > Atyidae > Halocaridina > Halocaridina rubra. Next base: position 34,078 of record JAXCGZ010005714.1, on the reverse strand, counting down.
TATATATATATATATATATATATATATATATATATATATATATATATATATATATATATATATATATATATATATATATATATATATATATATATATATATATATATATATATATATATATATATATATATATATATATATATATATATATATATGTATATATATATATATATATATATATATATATATATATATATATATATATATATATATATATATATATATATATATATATATATATATATATATATATATATATATATATATATATATATATATATATATATATATATATATATATATATATATATATATATATATATATATATATATATATATATATATATATATATATATATATATATATATATATATATATATATATATATATATATTTGCATATATATAGGAGCATAGTTATCAACTTTCTGGTTGCCCAATTTGTCAGTGGGAGCTTTATCTATTTTCCAAAAACAGTTGTAATATGTGGCAGAAAACCTCATATAATAATCGGTTCAACTGATATCTTATCAGTATTTATGCCATATCAGAATGCAAAAACTTATCAACTGAAATAAAACTCGGGCCATTTATCATTTAGCAAATTTGCAAAGGAATCTAAAAGGAATCAATGATTATAATACTCTGTCAGCATAGAGAAATAATATGGTTCAGTATGTAAAGGGTAAAAGAGGATGAGAGAGAAAGAGATAGAGAGAATTTATTTACTTCTTCTTCTACTTCTTCTTCTTCTTCAAAAAAGTATAATTTCCGCTTATATGGCCCTTTTTATGACTTGACGTCCTGCCCAACTATACAAGGGGATAGAGCGCAACTGCAACCATTTTCTAAGGTCTAAAAAAGAATAAAAACAACATAACTAAGTGTAAAACTGTAGAAACATCGATGCATATATCCATTCTTTTCTGCTTAACATTGCAAAGGACTTTACTGAAATGAGCATACACATCCTTTTTCTATTATAACAATCTTTTGATATAGCTGGCTTTAGAACTAAAGGTAGCAGTCGAAGCTTCGTAAAATAACTGCATTGCAGGACAAAAGGACACTTTTTATAGTGTAAGATTAGTTGATGAATGTTATTCGCAAGCCTTGGAGGTAGTTAATACTGACTCAGTTCACAGATTCATCGACGACTGGATGGGGATTTAGGAGCATAGGGCTCTTTCCCATAAGCACACTTAGGTAATTGCAATTAGGAAAGTAAACACACACACACACACACACACACACACACACACATATATATATATATATATATATATATATATATATATATATATATATATATATATATATATGAATAATTTTTTTTTTTACCACAACCGGGACTCGAACCTAGGACTTATAATTGCCAAGTCAAGGCGCTACCAACTACACACCACAGAAGGTATAAAAGGAATCCAACCTTATAGCTTATATCTGCTATACTTAGGGATGAACGCATTCTAACTGAATGCCACTATGTTCATATTACAGATTCCCCAACCTCACTCGTGGCTTCATTTTAGCATTTAATTCAATTCCCAATCTCGTTCGGGTCATACAATAACCAAGCAAGAACATTACATATGTGAAAACATGAATCATTTTTTACCCCGACCTGGACTCGAACCTAGGATTTATAATTACCAAGTCAAGGCGCTACTATCTACACACCACAGAAAGTATAAAAGGAATCCAACCTTTTAGCTTATATCTGCTATACTTAGGGATGAACGCATTCTATCTGAATGCCACTATGTTCATATAACAGATTAACCAACCTCACTCGTGGCTTCATTTTAGCATTTAATTCAATTCCCAATCTCATTCGGGTCATACAATAACCAAGCAAGCACATCACATATGTGAAAACATGAATCATATTATACCCCGACCGGGACTCGAACCTAGGACTTATAATTACCAAGTCAAAGCGCTACCAACTACACACTACAGAAGGTGGTAGTGTGTAGTTGGTAGTGCCTTGACTTGGTAATTATAAGTCCTAGGTTCGAGTCCCGGTCGGGGTAAAAAATGATTCATGTTTTCACATATGTATTGTGCTTGCTTGGTTTTATATATATATATATATATATATATATATATATATATATATATATATATATATATATATATATATATATATATATATATATATATATATATATATATATATATATATATATATATATATATATATATATATATATATATATATATATATATATATATACATACACACACACATACACAAACACACACAAAAGCAACCTTTGAGAGAGGGAACACATGTAAAGAAATATTGATGTGGAAAAACTCCTAAAAGACCTTCAAGAATTCAAAAAAGTGTTCATTATACGATACAGAACACAGGAAGAGATGGAAAGGATCAAAAACTTGTTACACGAGGCTAGAAGGCTAAATGAAGAAAGAAATGAAGAGAGAAAAAAAATTCATTTAAGAGTTCTTCCAGACAAAGGGGAGATAAAGAAGATAATGACAGAAGAGCAGGGGATGGGGCCTAAGTAAGATTGCTATACACAAATGCTGATGGATTAGCTGGTAAGGCAGTAGAATTAAAAGATAGGATTCACAACAGTAATGCAGACATGGTAGCAGTTGCAGAGACTAAGTTGAGTGAGGACATAAATAGGGTCACAGTTTTCCTAAGGGCTTCAGAATATCAAGGGTTGAAAGTTCTGAGAGGACTGGTGGAGGGATAACATTGCTCAAAAGTGAAAGGATTCTGGTTGAAGATATAATCTTTGCTATAGAAAGCGAGTTCAAGAAATTTCTTGTTGCTTGCATAAATAATAGGTCAGAGAGCATTATAATAACTGTTGTATATAACCCACCAAGGAACCAACATAGGCTATAATTTTATGAGGAAAGTCACATAGGTACTACTGAAGTCATAAACTCAGTTGTTAACATTGCATGGGAGAGAATGTGTAGGATTTTGATTATGAGAGATTTTAATCATAATGAGACAGATTGGATAAATATTGACACACACAGTGGTGAGGACTCATTCGGGGCAAGATTCATAGATTGTGCAGATGGGAATTACCTGCACCAACATGTACTGGAACTAACGAGGGCCAGTGGTGGGCATGAGCCATCGCTGCTTGATCTAATATTCACAGATAGCATGTTGGATATTGAAAAAATTTAGTTGAACCACCAATTGGAAAGAGTGACCACTGTGTGTTGTTGATGGAGTATATCATCAAAGATGTTCTGCCTGACAGTAGAGGCGCTGAAGACACAAGGAGGAACTATCTGAAAGGAGATTATATCAGAATGAATGAGCTTTTTGCAGCTATAGACTGGAGGACCATTTTTAACAACAAATCTGTAAAAGAAATGTACGACATCTTTTGTGAGAAATATGGGAAGATAGTAGATTGCGGCATACCTGTCACTAAAAGTAGGTGTAATTCATGTTAGAGAGACATGGTTCGATAATGAGTGTAAGAGAGCTAAAGAGTGGAGAGACAAATGCTAGAAAAGGTATATAAGGAGAAAAAACATAAATTCCTGGAAAACCTTTAAAAGAGCAAGAAATTATTACCTAAGTAAAAGAAGAGAGGCAGAGAGAGACTATAAAAGTTACATCATCAAGAAGGCTAAAGAAAATCTCAAACTTTTCCACAGCCTTATCAGAGGTTACTGAAGTTAAAAGAACAGATTTTAAAGATTAAGAAAGCAGATGGAAGGATCACTGAGACGGATGAAGAGATCTGTGAAGAAATAAACAAAGAGTTTCAGTTTGTATTTACAGCAGAAAATACCCCATCCCTTCAGATTACAGAGATAGAAGTTCATGTGCCGGTATTAGAGAACATCATTCTTTCAGCCACAGAGGTATGCAAAGAGCTGATGGAGCTAGATGTCCATAGAGCTCCAGGTCTTAATAATATATCCCCTCATGTGCATAGAAAATGAACAAGCAAACGTGATACACATGTTCAAAAATGGAAGGGATACAGCTCTAAACTATAGACCTGCTTCCTTGACCAGCATGGTTTGCAAAGTTATGGAAATATATCTCTCTATCCTTGTAATACTTCAACTTTTTGTCAGTGAGATGACATGGCTCCAGAGAAGGTAGATCAACAGTAACAAACGTATTGGAATTTTATAATGAAGTAAGCCGAATCTTAAAGGAAAGACAGGGCCCAGCAGTTTGCATATTCCTAGACGACCAGAAAGCATTTGACACTGCCCCACACGGGAGACTTATTTAGAAGCTGCCAACAATGGCATAAATAGGTAGAAATATCTTGAAATGGATAAAAACATACTTAGAAGAAAAGTAAAGAGGGTTAAAGTAAAACACTCAGTACCTGAATGGAGAAGAGTTGGTGGCAGAGTTCCACAGGGTTCAGCTATAGGTCTAATTTTGTTCCTTATATATGTAAATAATCCACCAGAGTCTGTAAACTCATTCATGAATATGTTTGCAGATGATGCAAAGGTTGTGAACAAGGAAAGAAACGAGAACAATGGTAGAGAACTTCAGGAAGATCTAAATTGTCTGCATGAGTCATCAGAAAATTTACTAATGAAATTTAACACTTCAAAATGTAAGGTAATGAGAATGGGTACAAGTGCAAGAAGGCCCAAGCTTGACTACTTGGTGGCAGGAATAGAACTTCAAGAGACAGAGAATGAGATAGATCTATGAGCAAACATACTGGCCGATATGTCTCCAGAAATACATATAAATGTTATAGTAAGGGCAGCATATGCCTTCTTAGCAAATGTAAAGGTAGCCTTCAGGCATATGGACAAGGAAATGTTCAGAAATATTTATGTAACCTATGTGAGGCCAAAGCTTGAAAATGCAGCCCCTTTTAGAATCCACACTTGAAAAAGAACGTAGTTAAGCTGTAAAAAGTTCAAAAACATGCTACGAATCTGGTGCCAGAAATACGCGATCTCAGTTATGATGAGAGGCTGAGGGAATTATACTTACCATCACTCGAAGCTAGAAGAATGAGGGGGGATATGTGACTGTTTTTAATTTCCTTCAAGGTTATGACAGAGTGGATAGCAATCGGTATTTTGAAATGGCCGGCACTAGAGCTAGAGGTCATAGTTTGAAACTTCGTAAGAAAACTTCTTTGCAGGATATAAGGAAGTACTTTTTTAGTGCAAGAGTAGTTGATAATTGGAATTTGCTAAGCGAGGAGGTAGTTAATGCTATCTCAATCCATAGTTTTAAGAACAAGTATGATAAGTATCACTAAGTACAAAAAAAAAAAAGATCAGGCGACTCAAACAGAAAGAATTTAGAGGAAATGGTTATAAGCCTTGATGATAAAATTCAGAATATGGATGGAGAAATGAAAGAGAATGAAACACTCAGAGAGCAAATAAGATCTTTGGAGGAAGCAAATAAAGCACAAGGGCAGGAGAGAAAGGAACTAGAAAAAAGAATAAAGAAGCTGGAAGGGGAAAAGAGTCAACTAGAATCTAGACTTTCTAAACAAGAAGATAAAAACAAACAGCTGAATGACAACCTAAAGGAATTAGATGTTAGTTCACTGCTCTCTTCTGAGAGAGACGAGATTGCTGCTTGGAATGTCCAGATTAAGGAAAACATTGAACAGTTCAGAAAAGAGTTCCAGGAGCTGAATATGGAAAATGATGCCATGAAAACTTCCTTTGCTGATGCACTAAAGGGGAATGTGGCAGTAAAAGAGGCTGTAAAGGTGGTGGCACTGGAAAACATACAAACAGTTGACTATAAAGAGACAGTAATCGAAAAAATGAAAGACGTTGTGATGGAAAAGGCAAACCCACTCATCAGACAGGCACTTGATAAGGAGAAGACAGTGGTATTCTCAGGCATAAGCGAGTCCCAGGAGCCAACATGGCAGGGGAGACTTGAAGAAAATAAAGCTAGGGTTGTAGACCTGATAAGAAAGCTTGGAGTAGGATGTGGTCCTGAGGATATTGTAAACATACACCAACTAGGTAAATATTCGAGGGAAGGAAAGCCGAGACCAACAAAAGTAACCTTTGAGAGAGGGGAAACATGTAGGAAAATATTGTTGAGAAAAAAAAGTCTAAAAGACCTTCAAGAATTCAAAGAAGTGTTCATTAGACAATACAGAACACAGGAAGAGATGGGAAAGATCAAAAACTTGTTGCAAGAGGCAAGAAGGTTAAATGATGAAAGAAATGAAGAAGAGAAGAAAAATTTTCATTACAGAGTTCTTCCAGACAAAGGGGAGATAAAGAAGATAATGACAGAAGATCAGGGGATGGGGCCTCATTAAGATTGTTATACACAAATGCTGATGGATTAGCTGGTAAGGCAGTAGAATTAAAAGATAGGATTCACAACAGTAAGGCAGATATAGTAACAATTACAGAGACTAAGTTAAGTGAGGACATAAACAGTGTCACAGTTTTTCCTAAGGGTTTCAGAATACTAAGGGTTGAAAGATCTGAGAGGACTGGTGGAGGGATAGCACTGCTCATAAGTGAAAGGATTCAAGTCGAAGAAATAAACTTGGCTATAGAAAGTGAGTTCAAGGAATTTCTTGTTGCTCGCATAAATACTGAGTCAGAGAGCATTATAATAACTGTTGTATACAACCCGCCAAGGAACCAAAATAGGCTTGAAGTTTATGAGGAAAGTCATATAGGTACTATTGAAGTCATAAACTCAGTTGTTAACATGGCACGGGAAAAAAAATGTAGGATTTTGATTATGGGAGACTTTAATCATAAAGAAATAGATTGGATAAACCTTGACCCACACAGTGGTGAGGACTCATTCGGGGCAAGATTCCTAGATTGCGTACAAGGGAATTTCCTACACCAACATGTAATGGAACCAACAAGGGCCAGGGGTGGGGATGAGCCATCACTACATGATCTAGTGTTCACAGATAATGTGTTGGATATTGAAAAAATTGAGTATGAACCACCAATTGGAAAGAGTGACCACTGTGTGTTGTTGATGGAGTATATCATTGAAGATATTCTTCCTGAGAGTAGAGGCACTGAGGACATGAGGAGGAACTATCGGAAAGGAGATTACATCAAAATGAATGAGCTTTTTGCAGTTATTGACTGGAGAACCTTATTTTACAACAAATCTGTACAAGAAATGTATGACATCTTTTGTGAGAAATATGGGAAGATAGTAGATTGCTGCATACCTGTCACCAAAGTAGGTGTAATTCATGCCAGAGAGAAATGGTTCGATAATGAGTGTAAAAGAGCTAAGGAGTGGAGAGACAAATGCTGGAAAAGATATAGGAGGAGAAAAAACATAAATGCCTGGCAAACCTACAAAAGAGCAAGAAATGACTACCTAAGTAAAAGGAGAGAGGCAGAGAGAGACTATGAGAGGGACATCACCAGGAAGGCTAAAGAAAATCCCAAGCTTTTCCACAGCTTTATCAGAGGAAAACTGAAGGTAAAAGAACAGGTTTTAAGGCTAAAGAGAGCCAATGGAAGCATCACTGAGACGGATGAAGAGAGCTGCAAAGAATTGAACAAGGAGTTTCAGTCAGTATTTACAGTAGAAAATACCCCACCCCCTCAGATTGCAGTGATAGAAGCTCAAGGGCCGGTATTAGAGAACATCAACCTTACAGCCACAGAGGTATGCAAAGCGCTGATGGATTTAGATGTTCATAAAGCTACAGGTCCTGATGACATATCCCCTCATGTGCTTAAAAAATGCGCAAACACAATATCAGTGGCACTAAGTATCATATTTAAGGAGTCACTGGAGTCGGGGGAGATTCCAAGATGCTGGAAACAAGCAAATGTGATACCTATCTTCAAAAAGGGAAGGAGGGATACGGCTCTGAACTATAGACCAGTTTCCTTGACCAGCATAGTTTGCAAAGTTATGGAGAAACTACTAAGGAAACATATCTCTCTTCACTTGGAATCCTTCAACTTTTTGTCAGTGAGGCAACATGGCTTCAGAGAAGGTAGATCAACAGTAACAAACTTATTAGAATTTTATGATGAGGTAAGCCAAATCTTACAGGAAAGAGAGGGCTGGGCAGATTGCATATTCCTAGACTTCCAGAAAGCGTTTGACACTGTTCCACATGGGAGACTTATTAGGAAGCTGCAATCAATGGCTAGAATAGGTGGAAATGTTTTGGAATTTATAAAAACTTACTTAGAAGGAAGGGAACAGAGGCTTAGAGTAAGACACTAAGTGTCTGAATGGAGAAGAGTTAGTAGTGGAGTTCCACAGGGTTCAGTTTTAGGGCCACTTTTGTTCCTTGTATATGTAAATGACCTACCAGAGTCTGTAAATTCATTCATGAATATGTATGCAGATGATGCAAAGATTGTGAAGAAAGTAAAAAACGAGAACAATGGTAGAGAACTTCAGGAGGATCTAAATAATCTGCATGAGTGGTCAGAAAAGTGGCTAATGAAATTCAATAGTTCAAAATGTAAGGTAATGAGAATGGGTACAAGTGCAACAAAGGCCCAATCTTGACTACTCGGTGGCTGGAGTACAACTTCAAGAGACAGAAAATAAGAGAGATCTAGGAGTAAACATACTGGCAGATTTGTCTCCAGAAATACATATAAATGGCATAGTAAGGGCAGCATATGCATTCTTATCAAATTTAAGGGTAGCCTTCAGGCACATGGACAAGAAAATGTTCAGAAATTTTTATGTAACCTATATGAGGCCAAACCTCGAATATGCAACCCTCTTCTGGAATCCGCACTTGAAAAAGCACATAGCTAAGCTTGAAAAACTTCAAAGACATGCCACGAAACTGGTGCCAGAAATACGCAACCTCGGTTATGATGATAGGCTGAGGGAATTAGACTTACCATCACTCGAAGCTAGAAGATTGAGGTCGGGATATGGTGACAGTCTTTAAATTCCTTCATGGTTATGATAGAGAGGATAGGGATCAATATTTTGATATGGCAGGTTCTAGAACTAGAGGTCATAGTTTGAAGCTTCGTAAGAAGATTTCTTTGCAGGATGTAAGGAAATACTTTTTCAGTGTAAGAGTAGTTAATAATTGGAACTGGCTAAGCGAGGAGGTAGTTAATGCTATCTCAATCAATAGTTTTAAGGACAGGTATGACAAGTGTCACTAAGAACAAAATGGAACCGATCAGGAGACGGGAAAATACGAGCTTTAGGTCTTTCCCGTAAACACAATTAGGTAATCACACACACACACACACACACACACACACACACACACACACACACACACACACACACACATGATAAGAAAGCTTGGAGTAGTTTGTGGTCCTGAGGATATTGTAAATATTCACCAACAAGGAAAATATTCGAGGGAAGAAAGCCGAGGCCAACAAAAGTAACCTTTGAGAGAGGGGAAACATGTAGGGAAATATTGTTGAGAAAAAAAAGTCTAAAAGACCTTCAAGAATTCAAAGAAGTGTTCATTAGACGATACAGAACACAGGAAGAGATGGGAAAGATCAAAAACTTGTTGCAAGAGGCAAGAAGGTTAAATGAGGAAAGAAATGAAGAGAAGAAAAATTTTCATTTCAGAGTTCTCCCAGACAAAGGGGAGATAAAGAAGATAATGACAGAAGATCAGGGGATGGGGCCTTATTAAGATTGTTATACACAAATGCTGATGGATTAGCTGGTAAGGCAGTAGAATTAAAAGATAGGATTCACAACAGTAAGGCAGATATAGTAGCAATTACAGAGACTAAGTTGAGTGAGGACATAAACAGTGTCACAGTTTTTCCTAAGGGCTTCAGAATACTAAGGGTTGAAAGATCTGAGAGGACTGGTAGAGGGATAGCACTTCTCATAAGTGAAAGGATTCAAGTTGAAGAAATAAACTTGGCTATAGAAAGTGAGTTCAAGGAATTACTTGTTGCTCGCATAAATACTGAGTCAGAGAGCATTATAATAACTGTTGTATATAACCCACCAAGGAACCAGAATAGGCTTGAAGTTTATGAGGAAAGTCATAAACTCAGTTGTTAACATGGCACGTGAAAAAAAATGTAGGATTGCTTATGGGAGACTTAAATCATAAAGAGATAGATTGGATAAATCTTGACCTACACAGTGGTGAGGACTCATTCAGGGCAAGATTCCTAGATTGCGTACAAGGGAATTTCCTACACCAACATGTAATGGAACCAACAAGGGCCAGGGGTGGGGATGAGCCATCACTAATTGATCTAGTATTCACAGATAATGTGTTGGATATTGAAAAAATTGACTATGAACCACCAATTGGAAAGAGTGACCACTGTGTGTTGTTGATGGAGTATATCATTGAAGATATTCTGCCTGAGAGTAGAGGCACTGAGGACATGAGGAGGAACTATCCGAAAGGAGATTACATCAAAATGAATGAGCTTTTTGCAGTTATTGACTGGAGAACCTTATTTTACAACAAATCTGTACAAGAAATGTATGACATCTTTGTGAGACATATGGGAAGATAGTAGATTGCTGCATACCTGTCACCAAAGTAGGTGTAATTCATGCCAGAGAGAAATGGCTCGATAATGGGTGTAAAAGAGCTAAGGAGTGGAGAGACAAATGCTGGAAAAGGTATAGGAGGAGAAAAAACATAAATGCCTGGCAAACCTACAAAAGAGCAAGAAATTACTACCTAAGTAAAGAAGAGAGGCAGAGAGAGACTATGAGAGGGACATCACCAGGAAGGCTAAAGAAAATCCCAAGCTTTTCCACAGCTTTATCAGAGGAAAACTGAAAGTAAAAGAACAGGTTTTAAGGCTAAAGAGAGCGGATGGAAGCATCACTGAGACGGATGAAGAGATCTGCAAAGAATTGAACAAGGAGTTTCAGTCAGTATTTACAGTAGAAAATACCCCACCCCCTCAGATTGCAGGGATAGAAGCTCACGGGCCGGTATTAGAGAACATCAACCTTACAGCCACAGAGGTATGCAAAGCGCTGATGGATTTAGATGTTCATAAAGCTACAGGTCCTGATGACATATCCCCTCATGTGCTTAAAAAATGCGCAAACTCAATATCAGTGGCACTAAGTATCATATTTAAAAAGTCACTGCAGTCAGGGGAGATTCCAAGATGCTGGAAACAAGCAAATGTGATACCTATCTTCAAAAAGGGAAGGAGGGATACGGCTCTGAACTATAGGCCAGTTTCCTTGACCAGCATAGTCTGCAAAGTTATGGAGAAACTACTAAGGAAACATATCTCTCTTCACTTGGAATCCTTCAACTTTTTGTCAGTGAGGCAACATGGCTTCAGAGAAGGTAGATCAACAGTAACAAACTTATTAGAATTTTATGATGAGGTAAGCCAAATCTTACAGGAAAGAGAGGGCTGGGCAGATTGCATATTCCTAGACTTCCAGAAAGCGTTTGACACCGTTCCACATGGGAGACTTATTAGGAAGCTGCAAGCAATGGCTAGAATAGGTGGAAATGTTTTGGAATGGATAAAAACTTACTTAGACGGAGGGGAACAGAGGGTTAGAGTAAGACACTCGGTGTCTGAATGCAAAAGAGTTAGTAGTGGAGTTCCACAGGGTTCAGTTTTAGGGCCACTTTTGTTCCTTGTATATGTAAATGAAAAACCAGAGTCTGTAAATTCATTCATGAATATGTTTGCAGATGATGCAAAGATTGTGAAGAAAGTAGGAAATGATAACAATGGTAGAGAACTTCAGGAGGATCTAAATAATCTGCATGAGTGGTCAGAAAAGTGGCTAATGAAATTCAATACTTCAAAATGTAAGGTAAAGAGAATGGGTACAAGTGCAAGAAGGCCCAAGCTTGACTACTCGGTGGCTGGAGTACAGCTTCAAGAGACAGAAAATGAGAGAGATATAGGAGAAAACATACTGTCAGATTTGTCTCCAGAAATACATATAAATGGCATAGTAAGGGCAGCATATGCATTCTTATCAAATGTAAGGGTAGCCTTCAGGCACATGGACAAGGAAATGTTCAGAAATTTTTATGTAACCTATGTGAGGCCAAAACTCGAATATGAAGCTCCCTTTTGGAATCCACACTTGAAAAAGCACATAGCTAAGCTTGAAAAAGTTCAAAGACATGCCACGAAACTGGTGCCAGAAATACGCAATCTCAGTTATGATGAGAGGCTGAGGGAATTAGACTTACCATCACTCGAAGCTAGAAGAGTGAGGGAGGATATGGTGACAGTCTTTAAATTCCGTCATGGTTATGATAGAGTGGATAGGGATCGATATTTTGATATGGCAGGCTCTAGAACTAGAGGTCATAGTTTGAAGCTTCGTAAGAAAACTTCTTTGCAGGATGTAAGGAAATAATTTTTCAGTGTAAGAGTAGTTGATAATTGGAATTCGCTAAGCGAGGAGGTAGTTAATGCTATCTCAATCCATAGTTTTAAAGACAGGTCTGATAAGTATCACTAAGTATAAAATGGAACTGATGAGGAGACGGGAAGATACGAGCTTTGGGCTCTTTCCCGTAAACACAATTAGGTAATTACAATTAGGTAATTACATATATATATATATATATATATATATATATATATATATATATATATATATATATATATATATATATATATATATATATATATATATCTATCTATCTATCTATCTATCTATCTATCTATCTATCTATCTATCTATATCTATCTATCTATCTATCTATCTATCTATCTATCTATCTATCTATCTATCTATCATATATATATATATATATATATATATATATATATATATATATATATATATATATATATATATATATATATATATATATATATATATATATATATATATATATATATATATATATATATATATATATATACACACATATATATATATATATATATATATATATATATATATATATATATATATATATATATATATATATATATATATATATATATATATATACACCTTGTTCTCAGAATAACGCGAAGTTATGTTCTCAGAAGTGTCGGGTAAATGGAAAATCGCGTGAAAAAACGATTAATTTTCCATAGGAAACAATGATAAAGGGCATAGATATGTTCCAAACCTTACTTAAACACGCCATGCCAAAGACATAAGAAAAGTAAAAAACATATTTTATAACTACATAACAAAGCAGGAAGCCCTGTATCTATTCTGATGAGTATACAAAAGATATTTATATTTGCTGTACAGCAAGAAATTACCATACTGTACTGTACTCTATTATGCAGTGGCCAACAGTCATACAGTACACTGGGACATGCATGGTGTCCGTGAGCAAGTAACTTAAGTGGTAGAAGAGGCGGAGGATGCAGGAGAACGAACCTCTATCTGCAAATGTAAACAAATATAAAATAAAAATTATAAATAACCAAAGCAAGACTAAAAAATGAAAAAAAAAATTCATTACGCAATGTCTAAATGTAAAACACATTCTACTCACTCTATAGGTGCGCAACAGGTAAGGGCCGAGCGTGGTGGTGGTGAGCGCATGATGTTAGCAGTAGCAGAAGAGGAGGGGGAAGCGTTAGAACGAACCCCATCTGCAAACGCAATCAAAGATAAAATAAACACAATCATCAAAAGCATGACTAAAAAACGAAAAAAAACCAGTCATTATGCAATGTCTAAATGTAAAACACATTCTACTCACTCTATAGGTGCGCAACAGGTAAAGGCCGAGCATGGTGGCGGTGCTCACGTGACATCAGCGGTAGCAGAATAGGAGGGGGAAGTGTTAGAACGAACCCCATCTGCAAACGTATTCAAAGATAATATAAACACATTTAACAAAAGCAAGACTAAAAAATGAAAAAAACATTCATTATGCATTGCCTAAATATAAACTCATTCTACTCACTCTATAGGTGCGCAACAGGTAAGGGCCGAGCATGGTGGTGGTGAGTACGTGACGTTAGCGGTAGCGGAAGAGGAGGGGGAAGCGTTAGAATGAACCCCATCTGCAAACGTAAACAAAGATAAAATAAACACAATTAACAAAAGCAAGACTAGAAAACTAATTTTTTTTCATTATGCAATGCCTGAATTACTGTAACAAAATATATATATGAAATATATTCCACTCACTTTATATCAAAAGATAGCACTTTCTACTCACTCTATTATACGGTGACCAACAGGTATGGGATGCGTGTGGTGGTGGTGAGCACTTGACATAAGTGGTATTAGAAGAGGAGAACGAGCCTCTATCTGCCAAAAGTAAGAAACAATTAACAAAAGCAAGACTAGAAAACTAATTTTTTTCATTATGCAACACCTGAATTACTATAAAAAAAAAATATAAAACACATTCTACTCACTCCATATACGATGACCAACAGGTATGGGATGAGCGTAGTGGTGGTGAGCACTTGACATAAGCGGCATTAGAAGAAAATGAACCTCTATCTGCAAACGTAAAAAAACAATTAACAAATGTAAGACTAGAAAACTAATTTTATTTCATTATGCAATGCCTGAATTACTATAACAAAAATAAATATAAAACACATTCTACTCACTCTATATACGGTGAGCAACAGGTATGGGCCAAGCGTGGTGGCTGCAAGCACTTGACTTGAGCGGTAGGAGACGAGGAGAGGGAAGCGTTAGAACAAATCCCTAGCTGAAAATATAAAGTTACAGTAAAAAAAAATCAATGAAAGCAAGACTAGAATTTTTTCTTCAATATGCAATACACAGTAATGATGAACAATAAAAAATATTACACACATTCTACTCACTTTATATACGGCGAGCAACAGGCGTCGAGCGTGTTTGAGGTGACCAGGTAATATAAGCAGTAAGAGAAAGAGGAGAAGAGGAAGAAGTGGAAGAGCCAACCTCTAGCTGCAAAATAAATAATGCTACCATTAAAAAACTAACAGTAGAAAACTCATATTTTATGATTATGCAGCGTCTAGCTTCTGCGATTCTGAGGTGTCAGGTCGAGAGTTCGTGCCCCGCCACGATCTGAGGTTAGCAAGGGGATGCACTCAGGGTAACAATTACATCTGCCAACTCTAGTCCTTCACAAGAAGGCAACCGTCCTAGCCCTTGGTTGAAAAGGGAGTCTGTGACGTAAAACAGGAACAAGTATGATATTAAAAACCTAACAAAAAAAAAAGAAGTAAAAGATTACAGAGGTGTACTCACTCTATGTACGATGGGCAACAATCAAACTGGGACGAGCAGGGTGGCCTTGACAAGGTGTGTTAAACGGTAGGGGAGGGAGGTGAAGAGGAGGAGGACGAGGAACAGGGAGAGTTATCCCCTGGTTGAGACTGTGGTTTATACTGCTTAGATGTGCTGGGGTGAGGGTCATCAATATCACTTCTTTTTTTTACAGAAAAGTAAGAATCAAGAGTTGCCTGCCGTGCAATCCTCCTCTTTTTTTTTTTTTTTTTTTTTAAGATTCTCCACCCACGGATGGGTGGAACGGGTTTAATATTCCGTTTAATATTTCCTTATAGCAGGAAGCATTCTCCAATAATTTTCTGGATATAATGTCTGCACGCTCTATATCGGGATCGTCCTTATCCAATATATCCAAGGGGCTCGCAGAATGTGCTGCTGCCTCGATTTCCTCCCTCTCCTGACGTTGTCATTCACCTTCCATGTCCTCCAAATCCCCGGCAGTCAAGTCCGTGTGGGAAGCAAGAAGGGCATCCACATCCTCCTCATTAACGTCGGTGAATCCAACAAGATGTGCGAGCTGAACGCACTCAAGTCTCGTCTTTGACAGCCAATCATTTAGGTCAAAACCTGGGAAAAAGTTCACTAACTGCGGACCAGCATTCTTCCAGGCTCCATAAGACATGACTGAGTTACTTCAGCCCAAGAATCCTTCACAAACCATACGGCGTGTTTGATATTAAATGCTTTCCAGTAGTCTTTAACCGCAGTCTTCTTTATATCTAGGTTCGAGATATTGTCGGCCACAGCTGCTCTCTTAAGGTCACCCATGCTGACGTCAGTCTTGCTGCTGAGATCTTTAAAAGAATGCTTGAGGTAGTGCGATTTTAGCATCTGCACTACCCCCTGGTCCATTGGTTGAATTAGGGTAGTTGTATTTGGCGGCAGAAATACGACTTTGATGTTAGGATGAATATCGACGATTGAAGTAGGATGGGGTGGAGCATTATCTAAGAGCAGAAGAATTTTAAAGGGTAAATCATAACTCTTGCAATAGACTTCTAACTCTTTGGCAAGAAGTGTCATGAAGTAATCCTTAAAAATACTCCCAGTCATCCCTCCTTTCGGATTTGAATACCAGTGCACTGGAAGTAACTCTTTGTTGTATCCCTTGAGTGCTCGAGGATTTTTTGAATGTTAAATCATTGCCGGCTTCAGCTTCTTGTCGCCCTAAGCGTTAGCACCAATCGGTAGGGTAAAATGATCTTTTGCTACCTTAAATCTGGAAGCTCGGTTTTCCTCTATGGAAATTTACGTCCTTTCTGACATTTGCTTCCAGAATAAAGCAGTTTCGTCCATATTGAAAATCTTCCTGGACGTATATTCCCCTTCCTCCGCTTTGCCGCATCTGTATCAGATGGTGAGCTTTTGCCTTGTAATTTTCGGTTGCAATAACCATACCTTCGTTGGTAATGAGTGAACCAACCAGAGCTAGCATAAAAGGGTTTCACTTCTTCGCTTTTCGTCTTAGATATCAAATGTTCATAGATCTCACACGCTTTATCCCTGACGATACTATACGGCAGGTTTGCTTGCTGTTGGTTCTTAAGAATAATCCATATGTCTAGCATTTTCTCCATCTTCTCCATAATATCTGTTCGAGAATATGAGGCTTTAGCTGCTGTTAAGCTCACACCAGCTTTGGCACTTTTATGGATCCTCTCCTTATTATCGCGGATAGTGCACAGCGTGCTCTCCGGGAGATGCATAAACCGTTTAATGCTGCCTGTACTCTCACCACACTCATAACCGGGCCAACACTTGAAGCTTCACTTCAAGGGTTATTGCCTTTCTGGCTCTTTTGGGAGTACTAGAAGCACTTCCACAGTCTTTTCCTGGGTGCTTAATAACTGTGGAGGATTTCCTATGTGTTATTACCCTTCAATCTTATAACCTCCTAAATTCGGAAATCCTGACACGGCTTCGGTAGAGGCCTACAAGCGATCTCAAATTTAAAATCCTCTACCAATAAAATATAATTAATATTACATGCATAGACATACATGCAAATATATTATAAGGAGGTTTGTGAACTGCTGATATGTGAATGATTAAATAAACTCTCCTCACCTTAAAGTAAAACTTCCTCATACAGAATAATAAATTTTCCAACATACATTCTACATACTAGTGTTCAATTAAATGAGCTCATTCTGTCCTCACACGTAGTCATGAACATTGTTAGAAATAAGTTAAATCTGTACTCATCTATCTGGAAAGCCCAAATGTCATCAGCAATCACGGGACTCCGAATCAAACTTGAATATCTTCTGATCACGTATCTCCACCGCGTTCTTCTACTTGAGTGTCTCGTAGTGCCTCACGAGAGCAACTAATTACTCATTAACAAACTTATAGATACTGTCAATAAACACAGGAGACATGAGTGCCTCGTAGCATCTCACGATAGCAACTGAGAATAAACTCACAAATAAAAGAAAGCACAAACTTTATCGTTCACATTTTTCATAATCATTAGAACAAAATTTCACAATGACATTAAATATATCGTTCATTCAGCACAAGAAAAATCATGTTCTGAACACGTGGTGGACAATTATAATTGTGAAGAACTCTCTGTTTACACAAAGTAATCAACGTTATCATGACGCATTAAAAGATTAATTGGCAGATAGCCTACCAAAGCAGATTTCGCTCTCGACTTCGGAGCTATACATACACTATGCATAAATATACTTATACATGCTTCATATAAATGAATACGTATACATACAATGTCTGTAAATCTACATACATGCACTTAATCTACAATAAACAAAAGCATCATGCAAAACAACACTTACATAATGTACGTAGAAATAAACTGTCTTGAAATATATTCAAGACATCCTGGGCCCCTCCAAAAAAAAAAAGGGGGGGCCTCCCTATCAGTGCTACTATTTAGCATCAATGATTAAACATACCCACGATTCTTCAGCGCTTTGGGCAGTTTGACGTTCTGATCTTTCATAATTTGATGATTCCTCTTTGCATGCTTCTGACAATAGGTATTAACATGAGAGCTTTTCAGACCAGGCTCTCTGAATAAGAATTTTTCCTCTTCTTAGCAAGGGTGAAATTAGACCTAAGGGGTCAATAACTATACTCATCAGTGATAGAAGATTCTGTTTGGTCAACACTTCATCTCTAGCCTTCAGATCTTTCAAAAACAACTTCTCTGTATTAACATTTCAGATTAAACTAAAGATTGTTTCTTTAGGAGATCTAGATTATTCAGAAAGGTTGCTGATCCAGTCCCCTTTGAAGTCTTGCATTGTTAAAATTTCATACTTGCAGTGATATTTTGGCCTTTGCCCACTCTACATCTCCGGTATTGTATACATCAAACTGTATATCTTCACTGGTACAAGCACCCAACATATTACCAACATGAAACTTCTCCAATATCTCCTCCAACTGTTCTACGAGAGACCTCATTTGTCCAAAGGATCTCTGAAACTTGTGTGGGAGAGGAAGAATCAGACCAGCCTCATGGAACAAAGCAGACATTCAGCCCATCCCAAAACCACAGGACCCTGACAACCCTCGCCCCATCTCCCTCCTAAGCTGCCTGAGCAAGACGGCAGAAAAGATGGTACTAAACAGAGTCCGCTGGAAATGCCCACCCTTCCCAGAAAACATGTTTGCCTACCAACCTGGATTAGGCACCTCAGAATGCATAGCCTCCATGCTATCATTTATCAACAACTGCCGTGGTTACATCGTTTTTCTAGACCTAGAGAAGGCCTTTGAACTAGCCAATGTGCCGGCAATACTCTCAGCTCTCGTATCAAAGCAGATCAAAGGCAACCTTCTCTCATGGATCAAGCAGAGTCTACAAAACCGTAGTGCACGAGTCAAAGTAGATGGGCACTACTCCACCTACAAAAACCACGAAAATGGGACCTCCCAAGGTGGAATCCTTAGCCCCTTCCTCTTTAATTGTCTCATGGAAAAACTCATGGACATCGCATTACTACATGGAGCCAAACTCTTCAACTATGCGGATGACTTTGCCCTTGTCACAATAGGAGACAGAAGCTCTAACAAGACACAGTGCTGCCTCACCAAGATTCACCAAGCCTCCATCTCCCTTGGAGTCAAAATCAATGCCCGCAAAACCAAGGCCCTTCCCATCCACCAGTGGAGACCAGACACTAATCTGGTCATAGGTAATGAGCCTGTGGACTGGGTTACCAAACACCAATACCTGGGGGTAATTATCGACCACAGACTAACCTTTGGACCAGAAATTCAACACTGGCGCGACAGGTGCAGCCAGCGACAAGCGGTCCTTCGTTGGATGTCGGGCCTCTATGATGGTGCATCATTTAATGTCCTCAGAACCTTCTATGTACAAGCCATACGCAGCCTCATAGACTATGCTTGTCCCACACTCTGGCTACTAAAAGACCAACAGTGGGACAAGATAGAAGTAATTCAAAACAACGCCACACGTACCATGCTAGGATCCCCCATGTGGACCAAGAGAGAAAACATCCAGATGGAATTGGGACTCATTCCACTCAAACTCAGAGCTCAGCAAAGACTGACCCTCCTTGTGGCCAAAACCACCACTGCCCAACATAAATGCCTAGCTGGCACAAATCTCCATCTAGCCCTCAATCGCCACCCCAACCACCATCCTAGAACCTGGGCAGCCAAGGTCTGCGCTAGCCTGCAAGCACTGCCAGTCAGGGAGAGCATCCTAGCCAAGATACAAGACACACCGCTTCCTGAATACAGATGCCCACGTCCATGGAATGACCAACCACTCGACATAAAGATCGAGCTCCCTGACAACCCCAAAAGCTTGGTAAACCCGCTTGTCCTTAAAAACATATACATGGACAAAATTCAGAGCTGGAGCAGGCCAAACTCTCAAGTCTACTACACTGACGGTTCAGTAAATCAAGAAACTGGAGCCTCAGCCGCCACCTTCACCACTGGAAACCACGTTCCATCCTGGAGACAGTCAAACTCCTGCTCATCGCTCCAGACTGAGCTTGTTGCCATAGCCAACGCCCTCGACTTCTTCATCCAGCAAGGAGCTGACCATGCCCTAATTCTCTCTGACTCTAAAGGCGCCTTACAGGCCATCAAGAAGCCACTCCTCATAGACAATGTACGCATCATCACCACCATCCTCAACCACTACCACAGGACAACCAGCCTTGGAAAAGCCATCACCCTTGCCTGGATTCCCAGCCACGTCGGCATCAAGGGAAATGAGGAAGCTGATCAAGCCGCCAAACAAGCCACTCTCAGAGAAGAAATCCAGATATCTCTGTCTCCTGGGATGCAACAGATAAAAAATAAAGCCACCAAGTCACTCCTTAACATCTTAATAACTAAACACAACCTGTGCTCAGACATTGGCTCCCCCTCCACCTGGTGGTACAGAGCCACCACTGATCTTCAGCGTATCACCCCGCCTAAGAGCCTTCAACGAAGCACTGAGGTCAATGTGTACCATCTGAGACTCGGGTACAAGTGCACCTGGCAAATAATGGAGGATATCATCAGGGAATGCACCTTTTGCCAGGTAGCCTCACCACATCCACTGCTACATTACATCCTAGAATGTGATTCTTTTTAAGAAATTCGACGGAAAACTGGTGCCCCTGCAACATCTAGCGAAGACCCAAATGCCCTTCATGTTGCTAGCTCCATCATCAGACCAGCAACAAATAACTACATGAACAGTCTACTAAATATTATCAGACAATACCCTCCACCAAGATAACCATGCAATAACTCTCTCTCACCCCCAAAACAGGAATTCATTTAAATTGTTTGATGTAAACTAATAATTCACAACTGAATACTTATCCTCTCTGTTATCTTTACAGCTTTGCACAACCTCACCTGCGGGCCAATAAGGAAAGTCCGATCACCAACAATAACAAGATTTCACCCCACCTCCTCACCAACAGGAAGCCCATTCGCCCGCAAGAGCGAATACCACATACACTCCAAAAATCTCACCCCACCTGCGGGCCACAAGGGAAGGTCCGCTCACCCTCAAGGGTGAACATCCAAGAAAAAAAAAAAAAGAGGAGTGTGGATAGGCTTCCAGGGAACAGAATCTGTAAAACTTCCAAGTGTAGTTTTATCTTCGCAACTCACTTCATGTTTATTTACTTCAGTACTCTCTGACTCCCACCTTATTAACAGGCTCTATGGCCTCTTCACTCAACAACTTATTAACTGGCTTTATGGCCTCATCAATCAACTCTTGTGTCGTAGTAGGCAATAACTGTGTTCCTACTCGCATATCAAGTTGGTTTTGTACACTACTGGATCCATGTTGAGTATCACAAGGAATATGGCCATACAACATGACACCACCTGGTGTTTCCATCAAACTATAGACATCCCACTTGTTAATACCAATAACAAATTGACTAAAATGTAAGGCACCAAAAACAAAGCCAATGTTCTCAAGTACATCACTATCAATAGCTTCATCGGCCAACTTGTGACCATGAAATTTAACACATTTCCAGTCTTTGCTAGTCCTGGAGTGTGGATGCTAATTACCATGTCATCATCTACGAGTAATTTAACTGTGGCTCTTCTATTCCTCAATCTAATAACTACATTTGCAACAGGAAAACTTCCTTTCTTCATCTCAGAACAAAATGCATCAATACCAAGAGACATTTCATCTACTGGGCTTAATTTAAGCCTTTCAGCTAATTCCCTAGTTATAAAGAACACTGGGAACCTGTATCAAAGAATAGCCTAGTGTTTACCCAAAAATTTCCTTTTGAGCTGCTTACTTTTCCACTTGCAGTAGGCAGAGCACATGCAGGTAAACTCGGCTTCACCATTTGCCTTTGTACTGCATTCATAGTCATCACACCAACATGTTTCTTGTCCTTTTCTGAGTCAGAATGTTCTTGCTCATTGCTTGACTCATCTATATTTGAACCATTTCCTGACTGTTCATTCAGAAATGTAGGTTCTTCAAACCTTCTACGAAATTTGGACTCTTATTTGTAACACAAGGCTGCATGATGACCATTTTTCTTATGCTTATTACAGTTTAACTGAGTGTAACATTCATTTGCATAATGCCCTGACTGAGTACATCTCAGACATTTCTTATTGTCTCGCAATTTGTCTCTGCGTTCATTTATGCTTACTACTTTTTTACACTGTTCAGACTTATAACTTTGCCAACCACAGAATACACATTCTGATTTACTATTTACTACCTTTGCAGTAGCACCATAACTATCTACACTCTTTTTAAAGGACTGGGTCTCATCCCTCTGTGAGCCTTGGTTCTCTCCTTTTGTGTTATCTTTAGTGTTGTTGCCTTCTATATGATATACATATTTTCCCAATTCCTTCAAGAGGGTTGCAAATGTAGGATATTTTGTGTCTAATTTCATGCTAATCCAGTTCTCTACATCTTCTGGTAATTTCATTATCACAAGTTCTGAAAACACCCAATCAGTGTTCTTCATGTCTCTATAATTATTCAGACTTCGAGTAATGGCTTCTACTTCCTGCTTGAACTTAAAAAATGATGAATAATTAGAAGAGGGAGTTGGTATTTTTACCAACTTCCTCATTAAATTTCGTACAATTCTGTCCTTGCTGGTATAAACAGCTTGTAGCTGTTGAATGCATCCATCATAACTCTCACTAGCAACAGGATATCCCTTTATGGTGCCTTTGGCATCTCCTTTAAGTGCATATCTTAAGATGGTTAACTTTGTCATAGTTGGCATAGAAGTACTATGTACTAATCTATCAAACGTATCCCAAAACTCGTTCCATTCATCATAGTTTCCAGAGAACTGTGGTATTTTTATTTCAGGAAATTTAGGTGTGGGTTGTCCACTGGGGAGGCTTGAACTCTCGGAACTAGGAGCTCTACTACTCTTCTTAGTTCCTAACTTACGAATCCGTTCTAGGACAGCTAAGCTAATATCATTTACTGTTTCAGCTAGATTGTCATGTTCTGTGTCCTCCTCCTCAGAATCCCTTTTAAGGGGCTTATCCTCGATATATTGTTCATGTTTCCTATCATATCTTCCAAATCTTTCTGTTAGCGTTTGATAACATCTTTCTAAATAAGTAACAGCAAGTGATTACCTAATTGTGATTACCTAATTGTGTTTACGGGAAAGAGCCCAAAGCTCGTATCTTCCCGTCTCCTGATCGGTTCCATTTTATACTTAATGATACTTATCATACCTGTCCTTAAAACTATGGATTGAGATAGCATTAACTACCTCCTCGCTTAGCGAATTCCAATTATCAACTACTCTTACACTGAAAAAGTATTTCCTTACATCCTGCGAAGAAGTTTTCTTACGAAGCTTCAAACTATGACCTCTAGTTCTAGAGCCAGCCATATCAAAATATCGATCCCTATCCACTCTATCATAACCATGAAGGAATTTAAAGACTGTCACCATATCCCCCCTCACTCTTCCAGCTTCGAGAGATGGTAAGTCTAATTCCCTCAGCCTCTCATCATAACTGAGATTGCGTATTTCTGGCACCAGTTTCGTGGCATGTCTTTGAACTTTTTCAAGCTTAGCTATGTGCTTTTTCAAGTGCGGATTCCAAAAGGGGGCTGCATATTCGAGTTTTGGCCTCACATAGGTTACATAAAAATTTCTGAACATTTCCTTGTCCATGTGCCTGAAGGCTACCCTTACATTTGATAAGAATGCATATGCTGCCCTTACTATGCCATTTATATGTATTTCTGGAGACAAATCTGCCAGTATGTTTACTCCTAGATCTCTCTCATTTTCTGTCTCTTGAAGTTGTACTCCAGCCACCGAGTAGTCAAGCTTGGGCCTTCTTGCACTTGTACCCATTCTCATTACCTTACATTTTGAAGTATTGAATTTCATTAGCCACTTTTCTGACCACTCATGCAGATTATTTAGATCCTCCTGAAGTTCTCTACCATTGTTCTCGTTTTTTACTTTCTTCACAATCTTTGCATCATCTGCAAACATATTCATGAATGTATTTACAGACTCTGGTAGGTCATTTACATATACAAGGAACAAAAGTGGCCCTAAAACTGAACCCTGTGGAACTCCACTACTAACTCTTCTCCATTCAGACACTTAGTGTCTTACTCTAACCCTCTGTTCCCTTCCTTCTAAGTAAGTTTTTATCCATTCCAAAACATTTCCAGCTATTTTAGCCATTGATTGCAGCTTCCTAATAAGTCTCCCATGTGGAACAGTGTCAAACGCTTTCTGGAAGTCTAGGAATATGCAATCTGCCCAGCCCTCTCTTTCCTGTAAGATTTGGCTTACCTCATCATAAAATTCTAATAAGTTTGTTACTGTTGATCTTCCTTCTCTGAAGCCATGTTGCCTCACTGACAAAAAGTTGAAGGATTCCAAGTGAAGAGAGATATGCTTCCTTAGTAGTTTCTCCATAACTTTGCAAACTATGCTGGTCAAGGAAACTGGTCTATAGTTCAGAGCCGTATCCCTCCTTCCCTTTTTGAAGATAGGTATCACATTTGCTTGTTTCCAGCATCTTGGAATCTCCCCCGACTCCAGTGACTCCTTAAATATGATACTTAGTGCCACTGATATTGTGTTTGCGCATTTTTTAAGCACATGAGGGGATATGTCATCGGGACCTGTAGCTTTATGAACATCTAAATCCATCAGCGCTTTGCATACCTCTGTGGCTGTAAGGTTGATGTTCTCTAATACCGGCCGTTGAGCTTCTATCACTGCAATCTGAAGGGGTGGGGTATTTTCTACTGTAAATACTGACTGAAACTCCTTGTTCAATTCTTTGCAGATCTCTTCATCCGTCTCAGTGATGCTTCCATCCGCTCTCTTTAGCCTTAAAACCTGTTCCTTTACCTTCAGTTTTCCTCTGATAAAGCTGTGGAAAAGCTTGGGATTTTCTTTTGCCTTCCTGGTGATGTCCCTCTCATAGTCTCTCTCTGCCTCTCTCCTTTTACTTAGGTAGTCATTTCTTGCTCTTTTGTAGGTTTGCCAGGCATTTATGTTTTTTCTCCTCCTATACCTTTTCCAGCATTTGTCTCTCCACTCCTTAGCTCTTTTACACCCATTATCGAACCATTTCTCTCTGGCATGAATTACACCTACTTTGGTGACAGGTATGCAGCAATCTACTATCTTCCCATATTTCTCACAAAAGATGTCATACATTTCTTGTACAGATTTGTTGTAAAATAAGGTTCTCCAGTCAATAACTGCAAAAAGCTCATTCATTTTGATGTAATCTCCTTTCGGATAGTTCCTCCTCATGTCCTCAGTACCTCTACTCTCAGGAAGAATATCTTCAATGATATACTCCATCAACAACACACAGTGGTCACTCTTTCCAATTGGTGGTTCATACTCAATTTTTTCAATATCCAACACATTATCTGTGAACACTAGATCAAGTAGTGATGGCTCATCCCCACCCCTGGCCCTTGTTGGTTCCATTACATGTTGGTGTAGGAAATTCCCTTGTACGCAATCTAGGAATCTTGCCCCGAATGAGTCCTCACCACTGTGTGGGTCAAGATTTATCCAATCTATCTCTTTATGATTAAAGTCTCCCATAATCAAAATCCTACATTTTTTCCCGTGCCATGTTAACAACTGAGTTTATGACTTCAATAGTACCTATATGACTTTCCTCATAAACTTCAAGCCTATTTTGGTTCCTTGGTGGGTTGTATACAACAGTTATTATAATGCTCTCTGACCCAGTATTTATGCGAGCAACAAGAAATTCCTTGAACTCACTTTCTATAGCCAAGTTTATTTCTTCGACTTGAATCCTTTCACTTATGAGCAGTGCTATCCCTCCACCAGTCCTCTCAGATCTTTCATCCCTTAGTATTCTGAAACCCTTAGGAAAAACTGTGACACTGTTTATGTCCTCACTCAACTTAGTCTCTGTAATTGCTACTATATCTGCCTTACTGTTGTGAATCCTATCTTTTAATTCTACTGCCTTACCAGCTAATCCATCAGCATTTGTGTATAACAATCTTAATGAGGCCCCATCCCCTGATCTTCTGTCATTATCTTCTTTATCTCCCCTTTGTCTGGAAGAACTCTGTAATGAAAATTTTTCTTCTCTTCTTCATTTCTTTCATCATTTAACCTTCTTGCCTCTTGCATATTGCATATTGAGAAAGCAAATAGAGCATAAGAAAACAACAGACAAATAGTTGATGTAAATATATTATCAAAGAAACCACGATCTTTTTTATATATCCACAATGCAACAAACATTCACTCTGTAAAGAGTATCATAAGACAATCTTCCAAAATTTCAAGATAATAACATACAGTTATTCAATTTCGTCAATTATGACACCAATCCTCAAAGTGTAAAACACACTATTCATCGACTAAATGACACTGTTAAGTCAGTAACAGTAAATGGAAAGTGTAACGTAAACCACACTGTTCCTTCAATAAACGACACTTTGCACCCAGCAGTAGGTGGGTCACTATCTTTGGTTTATTGACGTAAACAGAGAAATCAATACGACATTCTAGACATCGTTAAATGGGAAATATGTAAACACACAAATCCCTAAAACCCACTGTTCACCCAGCCAAAATTGGGTACTAATTTCCAATTTACTTAATGGACGCTCAACTACGAAGGTATATTTAATTTCCACAGAGAGAGGAACACTTTAGCCACGCGGGAAAAAGATACTCTTATTTATTTCAACAACCACGTAACTTTCAAAGTTATATTTGCAATATTCATGCAAATACATGCAATGCTCCTACCAGTTCATTCAATCATCTGCTAGAAACATTCAGAAATATCTGTGTGCGTCATAAACCCATATACATACTTGGTGATTTTAATGATGACTTGCTCTCAGCAAATAACAAAATGAAAAGGGTGATCAACACTGTGAAGTTAACACAAATAGTGACAAAACCGACCCGCATAACCCCTAATTCTAGGACTCTCATAGATCTGATAATAACAAATAAAGTGGAAAGTATACCCTATTGGGACGTAGTTCCCTGCCCAATTGCAGACCACGAGCTGAACATTGCTAAGCTAAACATAAACAAGCCGAAAAGGAAGCCTCTCCTCAAGACATTCCGGTGTCTAAAAAATTACTCCCCTGATATCTTTTGTGAAACATTAATCAACAACACAAATGCACTTAATAGAATTAAATACACAGATAACGTCGATTTGCAGGTTGAGATTTTAACAAAAGTCTTCCTTGAATGCTTAGATAGTTGTGCACCCATTGTAACAAGAAAAATAACCCGCCCCTCAGCCCCCTGGCTAACTAATGACATCAAAGAGGCAATGCAAATCAGAAATCAAATACAAAAAGAGCTAAAAATTAATAGATATGATATGACTCTCCGAGAACGTTATAAAACAGAAAAGAAACGTGTCAGATCTCTCATCAGTGTAAGTAAAAAAGACTTTTACAAAAAACAATTTAATGACTCTAGACATGATACAGCAGCAACATGGAAAGTGATAAGAAGCATGATACCAAATGAAAAGAGTACCTCAGAAAGTTATGTAAATATTACGGAGTTGAAAGACAAAGCAGATAACTTTAATAACTATTTTGCTAACGTTGGCAAAAATACATATGAAAAAACTCAAGAAAACATCAACTCAGTGAATATGAGTAATTGCTTAAATGACAATTCTTCCAATGAAAACACAAGAGAGTACTTCAAGATAAATCCTTTAGATTGTGCTACCCTAATTCTTACCATAAAGAGCCTAAGAAACTCTGGCTCTTATGGTTCAGATGGTATACCATTTCAGTTCATCAGAGATGCTCTACCCATGATTGCATCCTATATTCTAACTATTATGAACACTTCCATTGTTACTAAAAAGTTTCCTGACTCTTGGAAAATATCACATGTAATACCTCTGCATAAAAAGGGGGACAGAGAAGATGTGACAAACTATCATCCCATTTCCCTGCTACCCATTTTCTCTAAAATATTAGTAAAAATTGTTGCATGCCAACTTATGTCATATTTAGAATCAAATAGACTACTAACGATTAGCCAACATGGTTTCAGACCAAAACTCTCGACGGAAACTGCACTGCTTAAAGTTACGAATAGTATATATAATAATATAGATATGAAAAAAATATCTCTTCTTGTATTATTAGACTTATCAAAAGCCTTCGACAGTGTAAACCATGAAATTCTTTTAAGTAAATGTATTAACTTAAATATTGATCCAAGCTGGTTTAGCGAGTATCTATCTAATCGTAAACAGTCCATACGTCTTAACAACATTATCTCTGTGCCAAAAAATGTATCATTTGGTGTTCCACAGGGATCAGTACTTGGTCCTATCCTCTTCTCCATTTATGTAAATGATCTATCTTCTTTCATTTCTGACTGTCTAATCGTACAATATGCAGATGACACTCAACTACTCCTTAGTGGTGATATTAATAATCTCCCAGAGCTATCTTTAAGAGCAGAAAACACTCTGTCAAAAATTAAAACCTATTTCCAAGAAATTGGGCCGTTAATTAACGAAAGTAAAACACAGTGCATATTTATTGGTTCAAGGTTCAACATAGCACAAATTCCAGAAAACACAACAATTAATTTTTGCGACAATATTATCACACCTAGCAAAACAGTCAAAAACCTAGGAATTCACTTTGATAACCACATGTTGTTTGATTCCCACATAGATAAAGTATGCAGAAAGGTTACAGAAACATTAATGTACTTATCACGTATAAACGACAATTTTGAGACTACCACTCGAATAACTGTTGTTGAATCTCTAGCCCTAAGTCACATTAATTACTGCACAACTTTTTGGGAGCTACCACTAAGACTCAAATAAACAGAATACAGAAGCTTATTAATTTTGCAGCTCGAGTTGCCCTGGGAGGAATAAGAAAATATGACCACATCACACCAGCTCTCAATAAATTTGGGTGGCTGCGGGCAGAAAATAAGGTCGCTTATGCTATTTATGTTTTTGTATTCAAAATTTTGGACCATCATTATCCTAGCTGGCTATTTGATTTAAAAACAGTCAGGGATATAAGGGGAACCAACACAAGACAGAGCAGTGAGCTCTTTATTCACAGAACAAACACAGAAGCAGGTTCAAAGATGATCACTATCAAAGGGCCAACACTCTGGAATAATATTCCAGAGCATCTTAAAAATGCATCCTCCTTCACAGCTTTCAAAGGCAAACTATATAGTTTTCTTTTGGACAAATAGTTGCTGCTCATTAAGAACTAATTATTCTCATTGTAAGGAAACAAATATGGAAATGATGCCGATAATAACGATCCTGTATCTAGTGGCATACTTACTACTTTATTATTAACATTATTGTTAACATTTTTATTACAGCATTATTATTTTCTATGAAAGCTACATTTAATTTAACTATATGTCTAACCCTCTTATTTATTAGTTTAATTACATGTCTACTTATCAGTTACTATTAATGTTGAATAACCATTGTACAAAATGGAAATAAATGTTTTGATTTGATATTGAATTGATCTTTTTTTCGCTGAAATATGGACGAATTTAACCGTAGAGTTCTACACTAACTTCTTACAAGGCGGGAGCTTATCTAAAATGTACATTATTTTCACCATTACCACACCAATTCTCATCCGGTTCGAAGGACCAAAAGCTGTGGAGGATTTCCTATGTGATATTACCCTTCGATCTTATAACCCCCTAAATTCGGAAATCCTGACACAGCTTCGGTAGAGGCCTACAAGGGATCTCAAATTTAAAATCCTCTACCAATAAAATATAATTAATATTACATGCATAGACATACATGCAAATATATTATAAGGGGGTTTGTGAACTGCTGATATGTGAATGATTAAATAAACTCTCCTCACCATAAAGTAAAACTTCCTCATACAGAATAATAAATTTTCCAACATACATTCTACATACGAGTGTTCAATTAAATGAGCTCATTCTGTCCTCACACGTAGTCATAAACATTGTTAGAAATAAGTTAAATCTGTACTCATCTATCTGGAAAACCCAAATGTCGTCAGCAATCACGGGACTCCGAATCAAACTTGAATATCTTCTGATCACGTATCTCCACCGCATTCTTCTACCTGAGTGTCTCGTAGTGCCTCGCGAGAGCAACTAATTACTCATTAACAGACTTATAAATACTGTCAATAAACACAGTAGACATGAGTGCCTCGTAGCATCTCACGATAGCAACTGAGAATAAACTCACAAATAAAAGAAAGCACAAACTTTATCATTCACATTTTTCATAATCATTAGAACAAAATTTCACAATGACATTAAATATATTGTTCATTCAGCACAAGAAAAATCATGTTCTGAACACGTGGTGGACAATTATAATTGTGAAGAACTCTCTGTTTACACAAAGTAATCAACGTTATCATGACGCGTTAAAAGATTAATTGGCAGAAAGCCTACCAAAGCAGATTTCGCTCTCGACTTTGGAGCTATACATACACTATGCATAAAAATACTTATACATACTTCATATAAATGAATACGTATACATACAATGTCTGTAAATCTACATACATGCACTTAAACTACAATAAACAAAAGTATCATGCAAAAAACACTTACATAATGTACGTAGAAATAAACTGTCTTGAAATATATTCAAGACACTAGCCATAATATTGTAGTACATACAGGTATACAGTTATCTGTAAACTTTAAAAGAACTGAAAACACAAACAGTTATAAATATATCCACGCACAGTGGATAAAGCACCCTAGTTTAGGGTAAAATAGAGAATGATGATGAGTGATATCTGCGTTGAGTATATAATAATAATAATAATAATAATAATAATAATAATAATAATAATAATAATAATAATAATAATAATAATAATAATAATAATAATAATTATAATAATAATAATAATAATAATAATAATAATAATAATAATAATAATAATAATGAATTTCATTACGTTTAGGGTACTCAATATGGATTAAGGGAAATTTTTGTCCAGATATAGGATAAACTAAGCTTGTACTCGTGGAAGAAGTGTCGTACACTAACCATTTTTCCTATTTTCTCCAGAATATCCAATCGACAATATGAAAACTTCTTACTTACCATTTTTTCCATTTTCCTCATAATATCCGATCGAAAATATGAAGACTTAGCGGCAGTTAAACTAAAACCAGCTTTTGCACTTTTATTTATTTTTTCCTCATTTTCACGGATAGTGTGTACGTACATACATTCACTGAGATGCAACGCCTGTTCAGTGGTGACCGTACTCTCACTACTCTCATGACAGCTCAACCCTTGCAATTTTATCTCAAGACATATTGCCTTTCTGCCTCTTATGGGAGTAGAAGCACTTATACAGTCTTTTCCTGGGTGTTTACTGGCCATGATAGTAAAATATATAATCTTTAAAATATAAAAGAACTGAAAACACAAACCGTAACATTCACTGAAATGCAACGCAGTTTCAATGCTGCCCGTACTCTCACCACTCTCATGACGGCTCAACCCTTGCAATTTTATTTCAAGAATTATTGCCTTTCTGCCTCTTATGGGAGTAGAAGCACTTATACAGTCTTTTCCTGGGCATTTACTGGCCATGATAGTACAATATATAATATTTGAAATATAAAAGAACTGCAAACACAAACCGTAACATTCACTGAAATGCAACGCAGTTTCAATGCAGCCCGTACTCTCACCACTCTCATGACGGCTCAACCCTTGCAATTTTATTTTGAGAATTATTGCCTTTCTGCCTCTTTTGGGAGTAGAAGCACTTATATAGTCTTTTCTTGGCCATGATAGTAAAATATATTATCTTTAAAATATAAAAGAACTGAAAACACAAACTGTAACATTCACTGAAATGCAACACCTGTTCAATGGAGACCTAACTCTCACCACTCTCATGACAGCCCAATACTTGCTATTTTATTTCAAGAATTATTGCCTTTCTGCCTCTTTTGGGAGTAGAAGCACTTATACAGTCTTTTCCAGGGCATATACTGGCCATGTTAGCACAATATATAATCATTAAAATATAAAAGAACTGAACACACAAAGTGTAACATTCACCGATATGCATTGCTGGATTAATGGGGACCTAACTTTCACCATTCTCATAATGGTGTTGGGGGTTAGGATGGTAGAGTGTTGTTAAGATTCTGTTTTACTAAGGGGACTCAAAGTACCGAGCTCGGTTAAGAGCTCACAAACAGACAGGACAGATATTTGTACTTGAACACCCCATCTTTATTACCATTAGTCGGTTAAATGAAACTCAGAATTCAACTTTCTTTTAATTTTGGAAATGCAATGACATTAAAAGAATTGAATTAAATTTCTCAAATTAAATTTTATGAAATGCTGCCTCGAATCCCGGAGATGGTGAGCACGATTTCGTTTCCCGGCACCACGGACGTATGCCAAGACTTTGGCCTCAACTCAATGATTACCTCTGTCACACAGGCAGAGTAGAATACAGGACACTGCAATTTCAGAAACAGAAATGACACACTGTTTATAATGGGAAACTGAAAGCATGAGCACACATATAATGAGTTTCCAATGTCATTCTACTGGATAAAAATATATTGGTTATTCACAGCTAACCAGAAATATTTATGCTACAATAATAGCATACAAAACCATTAATTTTTTACTGGTTTTAAAGGAAAACAATTTATTCACAATAAATGAAGAATAAGCAAGACAAATACAGTACTGTATGTATTCCTTAAATTGTGTGTAACCACAAAAGTTGCAATGCTTTTTACTGATTAACAATTAATATGGTAAAACACTCTATTTAGGATAAAGGAAGAATCTACGAGATAAATACAGTATTCATTCACTTTTGGTTATCAAGAACTGTTTGCAATGAAAAAAAAGGGTGCAAAACCACCTTTTGAGGTATTTGCAACTTATAACTCAAAACACTTTATCCCCAACATATGAAGAATTAGCAAGATAAATACAGTATGCATTCATTAAATTGTGGTTAACAGGAAATATTTGCAAAGCCAACAGGGTAAAACTACCTTTTAATTATTTGCAATTTGTATAGCAAATAGCTTTATTGACGAGTTTTTGACATAAAACACTTTATTTACGATGATAGAAAGAGGTGAAATGAAATTAGAATTTATTAGGAAAAGAGATAGATATTTACGGGCTCATAACCAGGCTTCAGAGGATGAGATTTTCGTTTATCACATTCAATGAAAAGAAACTTCTTAGCAATGTATATCAGCTGTAATTTCCAGGTTAAGGAATTAACTTTGGCATGTGAGATTCCAGTTTGGTAATCTACAAAATTTCGTGTGTATGGGAATGGAATCTGAGAATAAAAATCCATAAGATTTAGCCAGTAACGAATGTAACTAATTCTCGAAAATAAACCAATTTGCTTGACCCACGAGCTTTACCATACACTATCCCTCACCTTGTTGTGCTAGATGAATTCCTGTGAAGATGCCACGTAAATAAGGTTTGAAATAAACTTAAGACTGCTCAGGCGAGATGTTGCCTCTTCGAAGTTTTAGCGCCAAAGGAGGGCGTCTCATTGTCCCTCCTGGTGAGGTCATCTGTAGGATACATTTTCTAGAGCAGTAACTGGCTCTGATATAATTTAAGGACTATTTTAGTGGTGGTCCCTGGCAGGCAATTATAGCAGAGATGCAAGGGAGAGGCAGTATTTTTAGGTGCAACAAGTGGAAGCAAATAAAATAAAACGAGAATAATAATGAAAAGTTAGGTTATTGGTAAACAATCTCCAGAATGTTCTTGGCTCGTAGCAGACGGAAAATAGGAGCAGCCTTTATATCGGGGCTATACTTCTACACGTACAAGACGAGTAAATAAGGTATATTT
>JAXCGZ010005713.1:162500-182819 GCA_037179515.1 Halocaridina rubra | reverse complement strand
TCAGGTGGTTCTTGTACAAGTGGTCTTCGTCAGGTGGTTCCTCTTTCTTCAGGTGGTGTTCTTACAGGTGGTTCATCCTTTTTCAGGTGCATTTTCAGGTTCTACTCAGGTGGTTCATTTTTTTCAGCTGATCACTATACAGTGTTCCATCTTTTCACGAATTTCTTTGTCAGGTGGTTCCCTTTCTGCAGCTGGTATTCCTGGTTCTACCTCTTTTAGGTTCCTCAGCTCAAATGGTTCTCATTGGGCTTCATCAGACAGTTCCTCTCTCTTTAGCTGGGTTTTCTACAGATGGTTCCTTTTTCGTGTAGTTCTTTGGAATGTGGTTCCTTTTCTCAGCTGGTTTTCATACAGGTGGTTCTTCCTCTATCAGGTTCCTTAGTTTAAGTGGCTTTCGTTGGCCTTTGACAAGTGGTTCTTCGTCTTCAGATGATTTTTCTACAGATGGTTCTGCTGTTGGTTCCTCCTCTTAAGGCAGCGAAGCAAAAGTGGTTCTTCAGTTGGTTTTACTGAAAATTATATCTCTTTCGATCTCCTTTTGTCGGTCTTCTTCAGGTGGTTCCTTTTTCAGATTGCTCTTCTAATTCAAAGTCCTTCTGCTAAAGTGAATTCTGTACCGTCTTGGTCAAGTGGTTCCTATTTCTTAAGCTAAATCATAATATGGTTCCCTTTTCTTTAAGGTTCTTGTGCTTTAGTGGATTTGGTATTATTTTCATCAAGTGGTTTCTTTCTTCAAATGGTTCCTATAGGTAGTTCCTTTCCTTCAAGGTCTTTCTCTTAAAAGAGAATTTTGCATAGTCTTTATCAGGTGGTTCCATTCTTCAGCTGGTCCCTACAGGTGATTCCTTTTCTTCAAAGTTCTTCTATAATGTGAATTCTTAATTGTCTTTGCCAAATAGTTCCTTTTTCCTAAGCTGGTTCCTT
Source organism: Halocaridina rubra (assembly GCA_037179515.1). Classification (NCBI taxonomy): domain Eukaryota; kingdom Metazoa; phylum Arthropoda; class Malacostraca; order Decapoda; family Atyidae; genus Halocaridina; species Halocaridina rubra. Next base: position 181,895 of record JAXCGZ010005713.1, on the reverse strand, counting down.
TCCTTCAAGGTCCTTCTGCAAGTGAATTCTCGTTTGCCTTTGTCAGGCAGTCCCTTTTTCTTCAGCGGATTCCTACTGTTGATTCCTCTTTCCTCAAGGGTCTTCTACTCATGTGAATTTCTTAATTTTCTTCGTCAGGAGGTTCTCCTACTTCACATGTTTACTACAGGCAGTTTCTTTCCTTCAAGGCACTTATGCTAAAGTGAATTCTGAATTGTCATTGACAAGTGGGTCCTTACTTTCCAAATGGTTCCTACACGTGGTTCCTGTTTCCATAGAGTCCTACCGCTAAAATAAATTCGGAATTTCATTGTAAGTTGGTTTCTCATTCTTCAGGTGGTTCCTACAGGTGATTCATTTCTTTCAAGGTCCTTGTGCTAAAGTGAATTATAAAGTGTCTTCATCAGGTGGTTTCTTATTCTTTGCACGGTTCCTACAAGGGATTCTTTCTCTTTTAGGTGCTTTATCCAAGGTGGCTTTTGAAATTTAAGTTGATTTACTCCTGCAGCTGGCTTTATCACAGGTAGTTCCTCTTCTTCAAGTAGCAATGGTCCATGTTCCTCTCGCAGTTTCTTTATTCAGATGATCTTCAGGTGGTTCTTCCTCTTTCGGGTGCGTTGTCCAAGGTGGCATTTCTATTGACAGGTGATATATTTCAGCAGCTGGCTCTCCTACAAGAGGTCCCTCTTCTTCAGTGAGCGACAATCCATGTTCCTATCGCAGTGCTTCGTCAGGTAGTTCCTCTAAATCAAACAAGTTCTCAAAAAGGTACATTTGTTTGCCAATTTTAAATTTTATTCCATTAATATTTTATTAGACTTTCAAAGTATAATTTTCTTAGTTCATGCAGTAATTGGCACTATCTATGCCCTGCCAATTCCACTTTTGTACTCATTATACCTGCTGAGTTGGCAAGGGCTAGGAAACGACAGATTTGACTTCGTGAAAAAGTCACTTTTTTTGTCAGCACAAAACGGCTTCGAAGTCAGATACTTTTGTATGGTAAACCAGAGCAATGTCTTCTCAAATGAAAGTCAGTTGGTTACTCTCCTACAGGTGGTTCTTTCTCCGATGGATCCAGATATCTCAGTAAATATGTTTCACTTCTTCACCTGATGGTTTCCCAGAGCCTCATCTCCTTCACAAAGTTCTTCAAGAACTGGTTTTCCAGTAAGCATACACTTCTACAGGTAGTTCTTCTTCAGATCAGTTTTTCAGTAGATGGCTCTGGATATCTCAGTAAGGGTCACTTCTTCAGTAGATGGTTTCCAGGACCTCACCTCTTTAACGGAGTTCTTTTAAAACTGGTTGTCCAGAGGGCATTCCCTCCTTCAGATGGTTTTACTTCAGATAATTTTGTTTTCAGATGACTATATCTCAGTAACAGTACGGTGCTTCTTCAGGAGATAGTTTTCTAGGGCATCAACTCTTTCACAGACTTTTCTTCAGATGGGTCTCAGAGGGTATTCCCTCCTACAGGTTGTTTTCCTTCATAGCATTTCAGATTTTTTTAATGCGTGACATCAGGAAAAAAAAAACTGCCCACATCGGGCCTAGGCACGAAGAAAACAAAAAGTAAATAGACACAGAGATGGATAATGCTGTGACTTGTCAGATGTGAAGGGATAGTAAGAGATGTGTAACGAATATCCAAGAATATTCGTTATAGATGTAGGCAGGTGGTTTCTTAGGACCACATCTACTTAAAGAAGTTCTTCTTAAACTGTTGCTAAAGAGGGCATTTCCTTCTACAGGTGGTTCTTCTTCATATCACTTCGTCTGCAGATGGCTATTTATATATCTAAGCAATAGTTCATTACTTCTGCAAAACATCATTTCCCAGGGACTCATCTCCCTTGTGATGTTTCTCGAATACTGCATAAAAATTTATCAATCGATTCTACTACTACTACTACTACTACTACTACTACTACTACTACTACTACTACTACTACTGTTGATAAATATAATAATAATAATAATAATAATAATAATAATAATAATAATAATAATAATAACAATAACAATAATAATAATAATAATAATAATAATAATAATAATAATAATAATAATAATAATAATAATAATAATAATAATAATAATAATAATAATAATTTTAACATATGATTACGCTTGTAAACGATAAAAAAAAAAACTTCATTACCCCTACACGGGATGTAATCCTTAAACTAAAGAGAATGTCAATTTTGAAGACAAAACTTCTACCACTGTGCCACGGAGACCGACACCTCAGAATGGGAATCCAAATGCATTCGTGTGACTCTCGTGACACTCTTTAAGCTTACTTGAGGCGGCAGGTCGAGGGTTTGCGCCCCGTCACGGACTGAGGTTACTAAGGGCATACACTCAGGGTAACGATTACATCTGCCAAAACAAGTCCTTCGCAAGAAGGCAACCGTCCTAGCCCTTAGTTAAAAAGGGAGTTCGTGACGTAAAATCGAAACAAACAAGAAAGTATTTACACCTGTAATATAGTTAACCAGCTAGTTAGCTAGCTACACAAACAGACAGACAGACAGACTGACAAACAGATAGATAGCTATATAGATAGATAGGTATATACAGAAAGAGAGAGAGAGAAGAGAGAGAGAGAGAGAGAGAGAGAGAGAGAGAGAGAGAGAGAGAGAGAGAGAGAGAGAGAGAGAGAGAGAGAGAGACAGATAAACAGTGAGACAGACAGGAGTCCGGAAGAAGACAGGGTTGAGAGACAGGAAGCTTGTGGCATCAAGGTATGTTCTCTCCATCCCTCTCCCCCCGGGATGTCATGCCCAAAATACTTTTTGAAGGTTAAAGACCATTTCCTTACCCAAGGAACAGCTGCCCTGCCTTGGGCCCGGGGTAGGGGAGCTGACAGCAAACTCCCCCCTATAGTACCATTAAAGTACTCACCTTTCTCTCTCTCTCTCTCTCTCTCTCTCTCTCTCTCTCTCTCTCTCTCTCTCTCTCTCTCTCTCTCTCTCTCTCTCTCTCTCTCTCTCTCTCTCTCTCTCTCTCCTCTCTCTCCTCTCTCTCTATGAAACCATCAATAGCTTCCAGATAAACATTTACACAGTCTTCTTCTTCTTCTTCTTCTTCTTCTTCTTCTTCTTCTTCTTCTTCTTCTTCTTCTTCTTCTTCTTCAAATACAACTCCTCTATTTCTTATTCATCTCCTATTCTCATATGAGCGTCCATTAAAGAGAGAGAGAGAGAGAGAGAGGAGAGAGAGAGAGGAGAGAGAGAGAGAGAGAGAGAGAGAGAGAGAGAGAGAGAGAGAGAGAGAGAGAGAGAGAGAGAGAGAGAGAGAGAGTTATCAAAGTTATCCCCTACAAAGACATCCATTCAAATATTTAGAGAAATTTATTATCTCCATGTGTGTGTCTGTCCGTAATAATAATAATAATAATAATAATAATAATAATAATAATAATAATAATAATAACAATAATAATAATAATAATTATCATTATTATTATTATTATTATTATATATTATTATTATTATTATTATTATTATTATTATTATTATTATTATTATTATTATTATTATTAACATCATCAATATGATCATTAAACAGATATATAACAAGAACAGTTTTAGACAGAAACAGACATACTGTCTAAGAGAGTCTAGACAGAAATCTTTTAAGAATTTTCGTATGTCTGTAAAATCTGTTGGTCTGTCCTTGTTCAACTGGGCATAGGTTAGTGTCCTAGTTGGCACAGTGCTGAGCATGATGTTGGCACTGGTAGGGCACTGACTAACAAGTGGATAGATAAAAGGATAATATTGTGTGTGGGTTGAATGTGGGTATGTTGTAGGAAGTTTGTAGATTAAAAGAAGTAGGTATAGGTTTAGGAGTAAGCTCCTATGTGGGTATTTGTGGATGATGATGGTCAAGAAAAGAAGTAGTTATATGTGGGTGTTTTCTTTTCTAGACATTAATGGACAATAATTGCGCCTCGTCACGGACTGAGGTTAGTAAGGGCATACACTCAGGGTAACGATTACATCTGCCATAACAAGTCCTTCGTATGAAGGCAACCGTCCTAGCCCTTAGTAGAAAAGGGAGTTCGTGGCGTAAAACCGAATCCAATTGGTGAATGGTTTTGTGGATGTTTTGAGGTATGGTCTGAGGTGGGTATTTGGGAATGCTGAAGGGCAAGAAATGAGGTGGGTATGTGTGGGTACTTTTTTGGAAATTAATGGACAGTACTGTAGGTGGGATTTATTTGAATGTTTTTAACTTTTTTATATATAATGTATATATATTTTCATGCGTCAATATTAGATCCCGCGTGGATGTTGATACATATGGATTGAAGCCAAGGAATTAAGGCTGGATGCCTTTCCTGTCGCCCTGCTGTGGGCTGAAATTCAGGTGCATCAGATCCTGAGTCGAGCATTCTATCACTACACTCCAGCGATCCAGTAAATAATGAGCTAGTAAGTTTGCTTATTAAGTTGGATCTCAAGTGTGAGTAGATGGGTGGATATTCTGTGGGTATTTCTTGGATATAAGTGAACACTTAAGTAGAGTATTGTGTGGGTATCTTGTGTGGTTATGAGGATAATGAAGTTGACACCTAAAGGCCTGGAGGAAAGCCCAAGAGTAGTTTTATAAAAATAAAAAATTGATACTTAGTGGATGGATTATAAGTGGGGAAAACAAAATGCCATGAAGGTATTTGACCCCTTGGTATTGTGCTAGGCACTACTGGGCTTGGGAGGTCACTGATAAGACAAGGAGTGGGCATTTGTTACTCCACTGGGATAGAAAGAGAATGTGTAACCAAAATGAAGTAATATTCAAGAGAGAAAAGTAGGTGCTGCATAAAAAATGAGGGATTGAAGTAAGACCGCTGTGCATGAAAAAGCTTACTCTGTTGTCCATTGTTTTTATTTAGTATTCATCATACTTCCAATACTAATTACATATGGATAGATGAAGAAGTCCACCACTCTATGTTCTAATATGTTCAGAAATGAAGCTCAAATAAGCGAGGAAAGTAAACTAACTTGGAAGAAGTTTTGCATAGGAAATGAGTGAGAGAGGTAAGAGAACTGTGCATGAAACCTAAGTTATTGTTTGCCATAGTTTTCATGAAATATTCCTCAAAGTTACAACACTAATTACTTATGGATAGAGGAAGAATTTCACCACTTTTGGACAACATTTATTAGGAGATGGAAACCACAGAACTGAGGAAAACAAAGTAACTTGGAAGAAGTTCTGTGTAAAAAATTAGAAAGTTATTTAAAAGCATTGCATAAGAAACATTTGCCCACTCTGTTGTCCAAAGTTTTCAATTAATTCTACTGAAACTTACAGCATTAACTGCCTATGGAGAGAGAAAAATTACACCAATTTTGGTAATAATATGTTTTGAGATGAAGTTTACAAAAACATGGAAAGCTAAAGTAAACATACTCAAAACTCTCTATCAATAATAATCAAAGTATCAGAAAGTCTTATATAAAACAAGACACTAAACTGTGTTGTCCTAAAAAGGGGAAAATATTCATTGCTCAAATTCCTCAAAACATAAAAGACAACTCCTCTTATATATTGAAATTTATCTGCACATGTACCTATGTACCATATTCACACTGAGCACCCTGCACTGAAATATACAGCATATCATCACACACATTCAAATGTATCTGTACAAAAGTATATATATATATATATATATATATATATATATATATATATATATATATATATATATATATATATATATATATATATATATAGTATACAGTATACATCTAAAGATACCTAATCTAAGAATATACATATAAACTACACACGTTCAGATTTATCTGCACATAGCAGTATCATACTATATATAAGCAGACAAGCCAATACTGAACAAGACAAGTTTCCACTACAAACATTCAGATCTATTTGCACAGAGTAACTATATATAAACATGCAAACTGACTTTGCACAAGGTCATAAGTTTGCACAATAAACTTTCAGAACTATTTGCACAGAGTAACTATAAATAAACATGCAAACTGACTTTGCACAAGGTCACAGGTTTCAACTACAAAAATATTCAGATCTATCTGTGCAGAGCACCAATACATTATACATTACGAGACAGACCTTTTGAACAAGAAGTTCACCACGCATATTCAAAGCCATGTGCTCAAATTAGGAATAGGTCATATTTAAACAACGAACTCTGGCCTGAATAAAAAACGCACCGTTAGACACATCTCAGATTTAACTGCGCAGATGTAACCTGACCAAATTCGTTCGTGTATGTACTGAGAACTTAAAAGATCATTTTACTGACTTCAGAAGCGAGAGAACCATAACAAGACTCTATGGAAATGTTGATAGGTTAAAGACAAGAACATTTGTTTAAGAATTGATGCATATATATTGAAACTGAATATTTTAAAGTTATTTTTGTTACTACAGAGTTGAAATATCAGAGGTTTAGAAGAACGTGGAGAAATCCACCTTGAAATAACTATGTATGATTCATTGTTATTCCTAAGGTAAAATTATCTGGTACAGAATGAGACTGCTTAATACAGAAGAAGAAGAAGAAGAAGAAGAAGAAGAAGAAGAAGAAGAAGAAGAAGAAGAAGAAGAAGAAGAAGAAGAAGAAGAAGAAGAAGAAGAAGAAGAAGAAGAACAACAACAACAACAACAACAACAACAACAGCAATAAAAAGAAAAACAACAACACCACAAAAAGGAAATAAGCAAAAAAGTATCTTAAGGAATAGAATAAAGAAAAACAACAACAAATTAACACAAAAACAAATATAAACAAATAAATTTAGAAACACTGACGACCAATGTTGAAAAAAAAACAACAACAAAGAATGATAAAGAAAAAGACAAAGTAAGGATGAACAAGCACAAATAAATAAAGAGATAAATGACATAAGAGAATATATAAGTGAATAAAAGAGACTGAAGTAAGAAAATAAAAATAAAATGAATAATTAAGTTATAAAATTAAAGAAAGGTGAAGATGATCAGACGGCGGCCATCTTGAAAACCTGGACCTAGGCCAAGATTAGAGCAAGTTCTCTCTCTCTCTCTCTCTCTCTCTCTCTCTCTCTCTCTCTCTCTCTCTCTCTCTCTCTCTCTCTCTCTCTCTCCTTAAGCTCCTCTTTTTGCACCTCTTTAATGCCCACCTGTCTAACGCGTGCGGGCGCGCAGGTACGTTGCTTGGAGGGTATGCACACTTCTAGACATTGAAATATACAGCACAAAGAGGAGAGAGAGAGAGAGAGAGAGAGAGAGAGAGAGAGAGAGAGAGAGAGAGAGAGAGAGAGAGAGAGAGAGAGAGAGAGAGAGAAATATGATATTATGTAGGAGGTAAGAGAATAAGATGGAAACAAGTGTCACGTAGGGGACACACACACACACACACACACACACACACACACACACACACACACACACTACCAGGAGACGGGGAGTTACGAGCATAAGGCTCTTTTCCGTAAGCACGAGTAGGTAATTAATATTAGGTAATTACACACACACACTCATTCATACATACGCAGTTGATAACCGAAATTCGCTGAGAGGAAATTGTCAATGCTAATAAATCCTTATTATTATTATTATTATTATTATTATTATTATTATTATTATTATTATTATTATTATTATTATTATTATTATTATTAACAACTACAAAATAATAATAATAATAATAATAATAATAATAATAATAATAATAATAATAATAATAATAATAATAATAATAATAATAATAGTTCTAGACAACAGGTGTTGTCTAATTTCCATAAAGTCACGCTATCTCTCTCTCTCTCTCTCTCCTCTCTCTCTCTCTCTCTCTCTCTCTCTCTCTCTCTCTCTCTCTCTCTCTCTTCTGTTTGGCTATCAACTAGTTTCGTATACATACTGGAAATAATAATAATAATAATTATAATAGTAATAATAATAATAATAATAATAATAATGATAATAATAATAATAATAATAATAATAATAATAATAATAATAATAATGATAATAATAATAATAATAACTAATAATAATAATAATAATAATAATAATAATAATAATAATAATAAAAATAATAATAATAATAATGTAGAAGAAATAGACAACTCTCTACACCAAGAAATAGTTATATAAATTAGTATTTATAGTTCTAAAAGCAGTAAATAGCAGAAAATTTGGCTCCAGCAGAACAGCAAAAGTAGGAGAGACTTTCTGCTCTATTTATTAGATAAAAGAAACAACACAATGGCCCTGATATCGGTGTTTAAAAGCAGCAGGTTGTGTTGCTTTTCCACTAGGTAGATAAGTGGCATAGCAGCAGAGGCAGTAGGTGGCACTCTGTGCCTAAAATAGGTGTGGTCGCACGTGGCACGGGTGTAAGATGCCAAACCACCGGCCCGTTTATACCCAGTGTCAGTAGAATCTTCGTAAGACGAACAAGTGGTAGGGGCTCTTTTCTTTCTGCCCTACGGAGGCGGACTCTTGCCTTTGGAAACTCTTACTTCTAGTGGGCCTCCGTCAGCAAGATTCTTTGAGAGATAACTGAAGCCTCCAATGAGCTGATTTATCGATGTCTCGTGCCCTATGCCCTAAAGACTCTGCCTTCTAGTGGGCCTCTTTTTGCAAGAATTTTTTGCGAGATAAATGCAGCCTTCAGCAAGATCTTTCGCCATTTTCCATTCTGGGCATTTTTTCTCTCTCTCCTAGAACTGGATGCCTCTTGCCCCATGCCCAAAGACTTTTCCTTCTAGTGGGCCTCCAGCATCAAGTTTATTCTTGGGACACCAAGGTTAAAACTACCAACAAGTTCCTCATCATTTCCATTTATCAAGATTCTTCAGGAATAGTTTAGCTTGACACTATTTACTTTCTCCTCTGTTATTTCCATTCTGAGGCATATTGCTCTAAGATCTTTATAAGTTTTGGGGCTCCAAAAAAATTTCCTTCATCAGGGCCTTCTGCAGTAAGCTTTTGAATGCCACCAATGTTAAAACAACCCACTGGTTGCCTATCACTTCCATTGGAATCCGTGTTCTCTACTCAAAGGCCTCGAAGCCTTTTGGTCTAAGTTCTTAAAGAATTTTCTTAACCTTCAGGTGGTTCTTGCCCTTGAGAAAACTGCTTGTGGTTTTAGCCTTAAAGACTAACAAGTGGGTGCATCTGATGATCACAGGTGGGAATCCTCCAAAGATCCCAATGCTTCTTGCCCTTACTCACCAATTTACAATTCTTTGGGGCTGTAAAGTGAAGGCTTCGGCTCTCTTGTGTCCGAAAGACAAGGAATCTACAGAAAATGCCCTGTACGTATTAAGCTACTGATTCTCTCTTTTACTCTTTATCTCTCATATTCTTCTCTTTCTAATTCCTAAATCTCTCTTTCTATCTCTCCCTTTTCTATTCTCTAATACATGCATTCTTTCAAGACTTCTCAGAACTTAGTGATTTCCTGTTCTTTCGTGAGTGCCCAAGAACCGAGACCAAGACAATACAGAGTGAGAAATCGAAAAGGGAAATCAGAGATACATAAATCGTGTCGTGATGTGAAATTATAACGAAAAAGAAAAATAATAAGCATAATAAATGAGGATATAGTGATAAATACACATACAAACAAAACAAACAAGAAAACAAAAGAAAACGCAGATCTAAAGTGCGTAGTGCACAGACGCAAAATAAGAGTGACTGTGTGTGTGTACTTTTATTAGAATTTAGGAGATACATCACGAGGTATGGGCGAAGCTCGCATTGTCTATACCGTGAACGGGGCAGGACCACCTATTGACAACTCAGGTGCGTTTCCTACGCCTTCTCTTCCACCTCCTCCTCCTCCTCCTCCTCAACCAATGTACATGGGTGACTCTACATCTGGAGGCTACGAAGGTGGGGGAACGGGGCCACCCTTTTCACCACCTGAAGGCCAAACTCCTTGGCCAATGTCGCCAGCAGGGCCCCACGATTCTCTGACGATGCTCGCTGACATTGCCCTGGTATACGCAGATAAGCCCTGGTTAGCCGCCCTCAGACCAGAGGACTTACCTGCTAGGTACAACACTCCAACGCCTACGACTTTATTGACCAACAACACCCCACAGAGAGACGCCACAACACCTGTGCTTGAACTCGATGCTAACACCACCATCATCACCGCAGTACCACATCATGACCAGCCTTTGAATTTAAGCACAACTCCTTCTAGGAGTCCTTCGCCCTACGGTATAGCACCTGCGAGTCCCGTGCCCTGTGATCCGACGACTCAGACACCTACCCCACCTTCTACGCCTCCCCCAGTAGCGTCGTCGTCTGCTAAAGACGCACATGTCTGTCCTGAATGTGGTAGAACATATTCAACGACTTCTAATCTCGCACGGCACAGGTAAGGCGCCTTTCTCTCTCTTTTTTATAATTTATTATTATTATTATTATTATTATTATTATTATTATTATTATTATTATTATTATGATGATGATGATGATCATGAAATATACACACACATACAATGGTACAATGGCTCTTTACTACAACTACTACTACTACTACTACTACTACTACTACTACTACTACTACTACTACCCATAATAATAATAATAATAATAATAATAATAATAATAATATTAATAATAATAATAATAATTATTATTATTATTATTATTACTATTATTCCTAGTATAATAATAATAATAATAATAATAATAATAATAATAATAATAATAATAATAATAATGATAATAATAATAATAATAATAATAACAACAACAACAATTTCTACTACTAGTACTACAACTACAACTACAACTACTACTACTACTACTACTATTATTATTATTATTATTATTATTATTATTATTATTATTATTATTATTATTATTATTATTAATATTTTTATTATTATTATTATTATTATTATTATTATTATTATTATTATTATTATTATTATTATTATTACTATTATTATTATTATTATAATTATTATTATTATTATTATTATTATTATTATTATTATTATTATTATTACTGAAAAGTAGAGTACTGTATCATTTTAAGTTCTAACAAACAAGCAAAAAACAAATAAAATTTATATCATAATGAATTAAGTAATAAAATGTAATGTTAAATAATGCTGTAATAATGTTGGCAGTATTTTCATAGTATCCAGACAAACATTTGGCAATATTGCCATACTTATACAGCAATAATTGGGCAACATGGACAAATATATGACAATAATTCCACATTCTCTCAATAAATTTACCTTACATTCATGAGTTCTGTTCTGTTCTGTTCTGTTCTGTTCCGGTTTTACGTCACGGACTCCCTTTTCTACCAAGGGCTAGGACGGTTGCCTTCTTGCGAAGGACTTGTTTTGGCAGATGTAAACTTTACCTTGAGTGCATGCCCTTGCTAACTTCAGACCATGACGGGGCGCGAACCTTGATTTTATTATATAAAAATGGCAATAAAATGCCGGTATCAGGTATAGATTAGGAACCCTCAGAATATTAAATGATTCCGTAAGGTTGGGTTAGGACAATTAACATCATATTCTGGGAGATGCTAATCTTTACCTGATCATAATGCCGAATTATTGTCATATATAACACAATATTGCCGAATTATTCATATAATTCGGCAATTATTTAACCCGACACATATGTACGCACGCACGCACGCACGCACAAACGCACACATATGACGATAATTAGGCATCCTATTAATAAGTTTATTTATTTTTCTTCAGACAATCTTGCCAAACTTACACAGTTATAATTCGGCAATACTTAACGATATTTACATAACAATAATTAAGCATTAATACCATATACATACACACACATACATATACATAAAAAAAAATTGGTAATACTGCCATTTACAAGCCAATAAATGAGCAATATTTTACCAGTTGTGGTGTACTTACAAGGCAATATTTAATGGCAAAGTCATCATTCCATAACTATGCAAAACCTACCATATATATATATATATATATATATATATATATATATATATATATATATATATATATATATATATATATATATATATATATATATATACATATATATATATATATATATATATATATATATATATATATATATATATATACATATATATATATTATTTTTTTTACATGTGTATATACATATACACAAAATATTTTATTAATAATTTTTATCTCTTTAGGAATGTTAGGTTGCGTATGACTGTAAATAAGTAACATATAATCAAACATTTTCCAGCATTTTAAGATGTTAAACAGACCAAATATTACATTATGTTAATAGAAAATGTAATTGAAACATTAACTACAGCTAATGTTTTGTATGTATTTGTAAAATATTTAACAACCATTCACATTCGCAAAAAAATGTCTTAAACTGGTTAATAATAATAATAATAATAATAATAATAATAATAATAATAATAATATTATTATTATTATTATTATTATTATTATTATTATTATTATTATTTTATTATTATTATGTCTATACTTGATAATTATGTATATATGACAAAAATATGACAAAATATGAGACAAAACATGCCAAATCAATATGACAGACAAAATTACACATAAAATATTATGCAGTAAAGACAGACCAAAAACGACACATAAAACAAGAAAAAATTGACAGACAAAATCAAGACTAAAATAATACGACGAAATTCAAAACAACAGTGACAAAGCAAATATGACAGACAACAACATGAGACACAATATTAAAACAAATTATGACAGACAAATAGTAGCCAGCATCGCACAGACAGGAGCCGACACGTACATCGTCTGACAATATAATTATTTATAGAAGGCAAATACTAAGGAGGGTTTAAAGTACCAGGGGGGAGGAGGCGGAGGAGGCGGAGGAGGAGGATGAGGAGGGAGGGCGGAGGAGGAGGAGGGGGAGAGGGGAAAGAGGGCGTGCACATGAGGAAGAGAAAGTAAGAGGAGAGGATTGGGGAATGCTAAGGAAGAGGCAAAGAAGTGAAAGAAGAAAAAGAGGAAGTGCTGAGGAGGGAAAGGAAGGAGGAGGAAAGGAAGAGAGAGGGATAAGGATTAGGAAAAGAGGGAGAGCGAAGAGGGAAGAATTCAAGAGGTGCAGCAAGAGGAATAAGAGTAATGAATAGAAATATGGAAGAAGGAGGAAAAAATGAACAGAAGTGTTAAGGTGGAAGAGGAGGAGGAGGAAGAGGAGGAAGAAGAAGAAAGAAGAGGGGGTGCTAAGGAAGAGCTAACAAAGGAAAAAGAAAAGAAGAGAAGGATGAATGTATGAGGAAGACAAGGAAGAAAGAAAAGAAAAGGAGGTGGAGAAAGGAGCCGAAGGTAAAGGAAATAAGAAAGGAAGAAGAGAAGAATGGGGAGCGCTGAGGAAGATCAGGATAAAAATGAGAGAAAGCAGGCAAAAAGGAGGAGGAGGAGGAGGAGGAGGAGGATTATATGGGAGAGGGAGTACAGAGGATAATCAGAAGGAAGAAGAAGGAAGAAGAAAGTTGGAATAGAGGAGGAAGAAGAAGGAAGAATAAGGAAAGCTGAGTAAGGGTAAGAGGAATGAGGAAGAATTAAGGAGAGAATGAGAATAGGAGGAACAAGAAACAAGTGAGAAAGAGGAAGTGCTATAAATGAGGAAACATATAAACGAATAAGAGAAGAAAAAAGAAAGATGGAGTTTTAAGGAAGAACATGAGGAAGAACGAAGAAATTTGGGGGAGGAAAAGGAGGAAAATAGACAAGAGGAGGAGGAAAAGCGTGATAGCAGAGGAAGAGGAGGAGGAAAAGAAAACTGGAGAAGAATGGAAGCAAAAATATAATGGAGAAGAAGAAGAAGAAGAAGAAGAAGAAGAAGAAGAAGGCATGAATGAGAGGATGAGTAGGAGGGAGAGGCGGAGGAGGAGAAGGAGGAGGAGGAGGAGGAGGACGGAAGGAGAAGAATGAACACCCAGGGATTCGTCAAAACAGATGTTTAAAGGTATACACAGATTCCATCTAACCCCTTGCTAGCTTCCTGCTTAAAAGAAAATAAAAAAAAGTTCTGAACACGTGCTCTCTCTCTCTCTCTCTCTCTCTCTCTCTCTCCGTTATGTTGCATCACTGTAAAAGTTCTGAATTATTATTATTATTATTATTATTATTATTATTATTATTATTATTATTATTATTATTATTATTATTATTAAGTTTGCGGTTTTAGCTCTCCTATCAGAGGCATGGCCCTTGCTCTAGCGGGCGTCAGCATTATTATTATTATTATTATTATTATTATTATTATTATTATTTGCCGTTTGTGTGTCACTATAAATCCCCATTAGAGTATTAATGCTAAATGACCTTCCTAATAATCCGCGCTTCTACCACTCATTATTATTATTATTATTATTATTATTATTATTATTATTTATACCCCTACTGCTGGGTGGGATAGAATTTCGCACCCATAATTCCCATGTATTGTGAGATCCCACTAAAAACAATAGGTAAGCCTGGGTTTGGCAATTTTATTTCACTAATACATTTTTTCTACATGCCAAAGAACAACTGTATGAAGGAGTGAGCGAATCTGAGCAAGGTATGGTGAGGAACTTCTGGCTCCCTCTTTTCAGTCGTGCACACCTAGTCAGCTACAGTGCAACGCATCCCTTAATTCTTAAGTCATTCCCACTCTGTTGACCTCAGAGGGCTATCCGAACATGATGGTAATCTTATATCGTTATCATTATTAATATATTCATGACTAATAAAATTATTATTACTTATACTTCAGACAAACTCACCGATCCCCCGATGACAAAAGAGCGGCGAGAAAGTGTCCGTACTGCGACAAGGTCTATGTCAGTACACCAGCCTTCAGCCAACATATGCGAACGCACAACCAGGGATGCAAGTGTCCCACATGCGGCAAGTGTTTTTCTAGACCCTGGCTCCTGCAAGGTCATATAAGAACACATACAGGTTAGTTGGGTAAAGTTTGGGCTGGCATGTGAAGATATAATTAAACATCTGGGGATAAAAAATATAAATTATCGCTATTCATACTAATATGCAGTAACTAAAGACTTTATTATGAACTCAGTTAATAGCTACTCTTTCATTTCACAGGAGAAAAACCATTCCGCTGCAGCATGTGCGGAAAAGCCTTTGCTGACAAGTCCAACTTGAGAGCACATGTCCAAACTCACTCTAGTGTTAAACCTTATGCCTGCACTCGCTGTGGTAAATCTTTTGCTCTAAAGTCCTATCTGTACAAGCATGAAGAATCATCCTCGTGCATGAAGTTACATCGCGCTGTGGGACGAGAATCGACCACACCACAACTGGAATCTTCGCCTGTATACAATCCTCCCCCTGGACCCGTCCAAACAGAACTACCAGAAAACACAGTTATCCAGCACTCCATTACTCAGTATCAACAGTCACCTACACAGCATTCAACTCAGGCAAGTACTCAACTTCACCAGTCTCCACAGCAACAATCGCATCAAGCAGGCTTGGTCACCAACATAGGGCTAAGAATGACGAGTAGGCCTATGCATACAGTCACCATACTAAGGTCTGGTCCTCATCTGGCCACAGCAAGGGCACACTGATATTGATACGGGCTATATTACAAAGACCTGTCAGAGACAATCCTTTTAATGCATGCCAATTACTCTGGTACATACCAGAGTATATTTTTCCAAGGTAAAGAAATATAGTGTAGGAATTTGTGTAGTACTTAAAAGTAGACAGTTGATGTTGATATGGTTATAACTGAACTAGTAGTAATTAGATATGATGTTACTGTGAATGCACATATGCAAGGAATCTAAGTTTGTACTCGTAAGATCACATCCTTACAAAGGTGATATCAATGGTCACAGTAAATTTCCTTGCAAATGTGCTGTATTCAACATTCTATAGATACCATCATCAAAGGATATTCCAAGCTGAACCTGTGGGACCTATATGGGTTAGTGTTATGCCTATGATTTTTTTTAATTTAAACTGTTAATACATATTACAGACAGGGTTTTGCATTGCCCCTCTCTACATTAGACATTCAAGTCTGCTTACTAACTAAGGATTATAGATTCTCAATTTCTACTCATCACCTTGCTATTATACAATTTAGAATGCTTTTAGCTGAATTATTCTAAATTATATCACCCGAGGATTCATATTCAAAGAGGGCATGATAATTCTTACAATTATAGTGATGTTTTAGCAAGCAGGTGATGAATAAAGCATATGATACTCTAGACCTTCTTCAGGTGAATGTTTTTAAGGTCTTCCTCCGTTATAGAAAGACACTCTAAGCCAATTAGAGGCACATTATTAACAAGTATATACAGTATGTAACTAAGCAATTAATCTAGTACTTAACAATGGAAGGACAATAAGCAATAGAAGCTTCAAGAAATAGTAAAAATGTACTTTAATCTATTATTTATATTATTGATGTGCATGTGTGTTTGGATATATGGCAATATCTCGAAGCACTTTCCTAGGTAGCTACTTAGAGTAAAAGATTATGTGTATTGTTGAGAATACGTAGCTGTAGAAATGTGACATACGTGTATGAAGTGAGTATGCAAAGGTGAACGGACACTGCTTGACAACTGCAAAACAAAACCGAATAGTTTTACAACGTTGAGCAGCAAGGCTAGGTCCACAGAGAGAACATCTGAACAAATGCTGGATAAAACACACCGAACAAGTCCTGGATAAAACACATCAGAAGTCGGGGTCGTTTAGCCTAGCAGTTTAGGGGAGAACAACAACACAATGGAGAGAAGCTTCCCATAGTGCACTTTCCAGTTTAAGGTGTTTTCGGATTGAGAGAATTCAGAATTCACTAACTCAATATGTGCACACTCTTCTGGATATCAGTTTGACGGATCTTTCAATATCTTTTACGTCCTAAACCTGTTTGCGATTTTTATCCTTGTGGACCTAGCACGAGTGTCCAAGGCCTTTGCGCACACAAGAGATATGGATGGGTTATCTAGTCAGTAAATTTAGTTAAGGGTGCCTTCGACTAGACTGAACCCATAGGCTTGGGTCCATTCTTGAAGTGCCTGTAGTAGTTAATAGAAAATAGTGTAATAACCTATGGGACCATGGAGTATAGTGCCTTTTGTATTTTTTTTTCTTTTTACCCTTTATATGAATTTTTAATTAAACTAAAAAAATTCCCAAAAAAATACAGTGCAGTTTCTAGGAAAAGTCGTGAAATGTGATCCATAGTTATGAAAACATCTAAAGCTACAAAAAGAAAAAAAAAAGAAAATAAAAGAAAAAAATTGAAAAAGCAAATGCAATGAATACATTTTAATAGTTAATTACTTCTTCAATGACTATTATTATTACAGCTTACCACAGTGTAGCATAATTACTCTGGCAGCAAAGCCGGCTCCAGAGAGAAACTACTTCCTGTCATACATGTTCTGGAGCTGAAAGCAGAGACTGAGATATGAAGATAACTATCAAAACGTGCTTAAGCAGTCCTACTCAAATTATATTAGTCGAGCATTCCTAGCTCAGATTCACACAACCTAAATACTAGCTTGCAAATACAAAGAGAGAGATATAAGAAAATAACCATACAAATACTAAATTGTCAATGGTATTTTTTTTAAATATGGTTAGTTGCAACACCATAAATCCTTTAAGCATCTCCAGGTAGAGTAATATTTCAACAAGAAACTTAAGACAAAACTGTTTCAGAATCATATGAGAAGCTGTGACTAAAAATTATATTAAGCCTCACACTGACAGTAAGTAGCTTTTAAATGGATGAAATACAGAAAAATCTAATTATATATGATAAACAAAGAAACTGTAATTTTTTGTAAAGATAACATATAGCTGTAGAGGAAAAAAAACTGGGCATTCAGTGTATAAGTAGTGAGGGCAACTTATAGCTCTCTATAGATTAACTTAATTTTATAGTTTATATATTCCTTGTTTTTCGGGATTCCTTGTAATGGCATGACAAAATGCCTCTGGCTTTGGTAAAAAAAAGCTTTAAATATTTATTTATTTATACAATTTGTACGTTTTACATGAAGTTTTCCTTTTTGTATCTATGTGTGATGGTGTGCAACATGTTTTCACAAACAGAAATCAACCAAAGTAATGGTTTTATTTATTATCCTTAGAAATCTTCAAGAAAATACTCATTCTTGTACTTATCTACAAATCTGATTATGATATCTAAAAGTAGTTTTCCACAACAAAGACTTCTGAGATAATGATAAACTAAATTAAAGCAAAATAAGGAGAGAGGTAAAAGTACTTTATCTCCTCTCTAATAAAAGAAAAAAGTCTCAATGTATACTTGTAATATAGTGCAAAGTACAAAAAACCTTACGTTCGTCATGTACTATTGCCTCTCTTATCAATCAAAGCTTGGCCAGGAATCATTTTGACTCTTATCTTTATAAACCTAAAAATATCCCTCAGGCTGTGTCCTGACCATATCTTTATTAACATGATCTTATTTGCATAATAACTCCCCAGAATGCACTATGTAGCCTGCATCAACTGGTTATGTATTGACCATCTTGATCAATAAAGAAATCTTCGTCTTCAAAATGTAACCTCTTCATTTCACTATGACTTGTCACTGCCTCGCACAGTTGCCCTGAGGCCAAAACGCCTAGAGGGTAGACTCGGATAAAACTCAACATCTATGTCACAGACAGATACAACTGATAAAAAAAGATAAAAGATAAACTTTGATAGGAAACTCAAGTGTATTTCAATGTCAGTGTTAATACTCAATGCTGTATGTGATTATGTGATTGCATTCTGATTGAAGCCTCACCTAGGAACTAGTGTTCACCAATTTGCTAAAATGGACAGCTTCTGCGAGAATGATCCAGTTGCAAAGGTGTTGTATCTTAGTGATAAGAAGTTTAATATACAGAGCATAACAATCTCTGACTTATCAGTAAAGTGGCCGACTGGGTGATAATGAGCAGAGTGTACTATGAACAGAGCTCTCTAATAAGCTAGGATGGACTGCCTTCGTAAGAGTGATACAGCTTCATTGTTTGTGTATTTTAGTGACAGAGAGCTTTCCATACAGATCATATCAATATATGGCTTACTAGTTAAATTACTAAAGAAAGTAATCTTCTAGCTGATATGTCACTTGACTCATTAGAGAAGACTGGTTTATGACTAATTTTTCCATCAGTAAATATTAAATATTAACAAGAACTGTGGTATGTTGTGAAAATCCGAATCTCTAACAAAAGAGAAGCACGTGTTACGAGAACTGTACACACGAGAAGCCATCTAACGGCTTAGCTCTATCAGATAGGAGAATCACACGGCAGCATATAGTCAACATTCCCCCAGTGGAGCCATGAAATTACTGTAGTGCCTCTGTTCCCAGAGT
>JAXCGZ010005713.1:120000-157500 GCA_037179515.1 Halocaridina rubra | reverse complement strand
CGGTGTGTCTTGTATCTTGGCTAGGATGCTCTCCCTGACTGGCAGTGCTTGCAGGCTAGCGCAGACCTTGGCTGCCCAGGTTCTAGGATGGTGGTTGGGCTGGCGATTGAGGGCTAGATGGAGATTTGTGCCAGCTAGGCATTTATGTTGGGCAGTGGTGGTTTTGGCCACAAGGAGGGTCAGTCTTTGCTGAGCTCTGAGTTTGAGTGGAATGAGTCCCGATTCCATCTGGAGGTTTTCTCTCTTGGTCCACATGGGGGCTCCTAGCATGGTACGTGTGGCGTTGTTTTGAATTACTTCTATTTTGTCCCACTGTCGGTCTTTTAGTAGCCAGAGTGTGGGACAAGCATAGTCAATGAGGCTGCGTATGGCTTGTACATAGAAGGTTCTGAGGACATTAAATGATGCACCATCATAGAGGCCCGACATCCGACGAAGGATCACTTGTCGCTGGCTGCACCTGTCTCGCAAGTATTGAATTTCTGGTCCAAAGGTTAGTCCTTGGTCGATGATTACACCCAGGTATTGGTGTTTGGTAACCCAGTCCACAGGTTCATTACCTATGACCAGATTAGTGTCTGGTCTCCACTGGTGGATGGGAAGGGCCTTGGTTTTGCGGGCATTGATTCTTACTCCAAGGGAGATGGAGGCTCGGTGAATCTTGGTGAGGCAGCGCTGTGTCTTGTTAGAGTTTCTGTGTCCTATTGTGACAAGGGCAAAGTCGTCCGCATAGTTGAAGAGTTTGGCTCCATGCGGTAGTGCGATGTGCATGAGTTTTTCCATGAGACAATTAAATAGGAAGGGGCTAAGGATTCCACCTTGGGGGGTCCCATTTTCGTGGTTTTTGTAGGTGGAGTAGTGCCCATCTACTTTGACTCGTGCACTACGATTTTGTAGACTCTGCTTGATCCACGAGAGAAGGTTACCTTTGATCTGCTTGGATACGAGAGCAGAGAGTATTGCCGGCACATTGGCTAGTTCAAAGGCCTTCTCTAGGTCTAGAAAAACGATGTAACCACGGCTGTTGTTGAGAAATGATAGCATGGAGGCTATGCATTCTGAGGTGCCTAAGCCAGGCTGGTAGGCAAACATGTTTTCTGGGAAGGGTGGGCATTTCCAGCGGACTCTGTTAAGTACCATCTTTTCTGCCGTCTTGCTCAGGCAGCTTAGGAGGGAGATGGGGCGAGGGTTGTCAGGGTCCTGTGGTTTTGGGATGGGCTGAATGTCTGCTCTGTTCCATGAGGCTGGTCTGATTCTTCGTGTGTATGTCAAATTGATCAGAGAGAGTAGAGCAAGCTCCCCTTGGGGCCCCATTTTTTGGATCACTGTGTATGTTATTCTGTCGGCACCTGGGGCTGTGTTCTTAGAGCTTTTGCTTACTCTTAGTAGCTCAGTCAGGGAGAATGGAGCATCTGTTTCATCTTCAGTGTTGATGGCCTCTTCTATTTCTTCCCATCTTGCAGTGGTGAGGTCCTGGAGTGTTGCTCTGGTGGTGATGGGGAGCTGGTTAGAGCTTGCTCTATCCACGAATTTGATGGCGAGTTCTTCTGCTGCCCTGCTAGGATCCCTGTGGGGGGTGATTTTAGGAGGTTTTCCTTTAGCAAAGGAGTTGATGCTCCTCCACATCTGGCCCACAGAGGTGTGAGCATCTAGGTTGGAACACCACTCTAGCCATTTATTCCTCTTGATGTTGCGAGTCTCTTCATGGACATGTTGTTTGACTGCCTGGAGAGTGCGGTAGGAGTCTTCAGTGCGACGTTTCCTGTGCATTTTCCGAATGACGTTGAGCCGGTGGTTGAGTTCTTTAACTCTGTCACAGTAATACCATCTGTCCCGATGAGTGGTGTGTTGTGGTTTGCAGAGGGGTATGGAGGAGTTTGCTGCAGCTTGCAGGGCATTGACTAGCTCGGCCTCTGCTTGGTCGATGTCTTCAGATGGTACGTAGGCTGAAAACCAATTGCTGAGGTGCTCCTGGAATCGGCCCCAGTCGGCCTTCTTGAAATTCCATCGAGGGGGAGGAGCAGGGATTTGGAAGATTTCAGGAATTGGCAGTGTGAGATGGATCCCATAGTGGTCGCTTGTGACCAGGGGATGAACTCTCCATGTGGCGTCCTGCTTTAGGGAATTGGAGACAAAGGTGAGGTCCAGTATTCCACCTCTGTCGTGTGTTGGCTCATGATCGTTGAGCAGGGAGACATCTTCTTGGTCATTCAGCAGGCTCATGATGTGTCTGCCTGCAGCACAGGGGCGCTCATACCTGAATCTTGGGTGGTGCGCGTTGAAGTCGCCTCCTATTACCAAGTCACGATGACTGGTTAGCCCGAAGAGGGTAGTCAGGTCTAAGCTACCTTTCCGTGGTCTGTAAATGTTGTACAGGTCTATGCAGCTGCCTTGAAGTTGGATGTTAACAGCGAGGACGTCGACATCTTCGCCACAGTAGACCGGTCGGGTTATTTCCTGTGCTAATAGGTTTTTCCTGATGAAGGTGGCGCTGCCTCTGTTCTCCCCTGGAGACCAGTGCTGGTAGAATCCATTGTATCCTGAGATTTTTGGAGGGTGTTGCTCTGTGCACAGGGTTTCTTGAACCATGATGACATCAATGTTGTCAGTCTTGGCTATGCCTTCAAGATGTTGTACCTTGTGTCTGAGACCCTGGGCGTTCCAGTGTAGGATCCCGAGATTAGACATCTTGATGATTTGAGGAGGTGGAGGTGGTAGGAGTGGTGGGTTGTTGAGGCTGCTGGTGGGTTCTGGAGACGAGGGCGTTGGCGACAACGGAGTGGGCTACTTCGACGACTTGATTGTAGGCATCTTGGGTGGTGGCTCTGGTATCGAGGAGTCGGACGGCTGCCTGTACGGCTTGAATGAGAAGGTTGGTGAGCTCGTTTACTGTGAAGAGGGTTTGCTGTTTGGAAGAGGAGGCAGAGGAAGGTGTCTGGATAGGCTGTTTAGGTATGGGGGTGTGGGAGTTTAGTCTAGGGTCCCGGGACCTAGTGTGGTGAGTGGGTGTGTGTGTGGTCTGAGTGTTCTGGGTGTTACGTGTGACTGCATTGTGTGTTTGGGTGTTGCGTGGGGTGGAGGTGTTGGTGTGAGTGTTGCGTGTGGGGTTGATGGGAGTGTGAGTGTTGTTTGGGGGGATGGTAGGAGTGTGAGTGTTGTGTGATGGGGTGGATGGAGTTGGTGTGGGGGTGGGAGCTGTAGGAGGTGTGATCTGTGTGTTAGGAGCTGGGTTGGTGTAGTGTGGTGGGTTTTGGTTGGGGAGGTTAGGTGTGAGTGGGGCAGGAGGGGGCATTTGCCAAGGATTGGAGGTGGGGGGAGGAGCTGGGGGTGGTGTGATTGGTGACAGGGGCAGAAGGAGGGGTTCTTTGAGGAATCCTCTTCAGCCTTTCTGGGCAGCGGTTGTTCCATGCGTGATGGTTCCCTTTGCAGTTCGGGCACTTGGCAACTGTTGCTTCTTTTGCCTTGAATTTTGTAAGGCAGCGGTCGGTGGAGTGTTTCCCACTGCAGATTCCACATCTCTCTGGGAAATGGCAAGTATTCCTGTGGTGCCCAAATCTTTGGCACCGGAAACATCTTAGGGGTTCTGGGGTGTACTCTCTTATGTAGAACTTCCCCCAGATGCCGAGGTTTACTTGTGAAGGGGGTGGACCACAGATGTGGACCAGAACCTGCTTTGATGGAACGGTTTGGCCCTCTATTTTGGAGGAGCAACGTGAGGCAGCCGTAATGTACGTTTGCTTGGTGAGAAGGTCAACTGACCAAGCAACAGGGAAGCCAATGACTATGTATTTTCTTATTTTTAGTGCAGGGTTCAACTCTATCAAGTGTGGTGAGCCTAGGCTGCGGATCTTCTTTGCGGCTTCTGCTGAGGCTGGGTGGATAATGAAGTCACCCTGTACGTTAGGCTTTATTTTGCAGCCATGCTCGGTGAGTTGGTCTTCCAACTCTCTGATGAGGTCATATGCCTCTTTCATGGAAGGAGCCTCAACTTTGAACTTGGAAATGGGCTCTCTATCAGACTTCGGGGCTGGGGGGGGGGAACTGGGGCAGCAGCACTCTCATGGCTACTGTTAGAGGCTGTCCTTGCCCTCTTCTTTCCCACAACCGTCCACCCCTCTTGAGGGGGGTCGAGTTCCATTCCCCCCTCTGGGGGGGAAGCAAGAGAAGCGGCTGAGGCCATGACTAGCAACTAGTCATGGATATCACAGATTTCACTATTTATATGTTATTTGCACTGTTTGTCAATTTGATTAATGCAGTATAGGGGCCTTATGGCTTGATCACTTCACTTAATTGCAACACTACAACACTTAATCACTTATACAGTCTTCTATCTTTCTTCCCAACTCTCGTGGGAGAGGGAAGTGAAAACAGAGATTTGCTCAGGACACAATAATGTGTGTTCAATTAAACAAAAAAAACACAAGCACAAGAAAACAACAAAATAAGGCAATCTTTCTGTTTCTCTCTTTGGCTCTCGTGAGAGAGGAAGAAAAGAAAACAGATATACTTAGGTTATATATCCTTGTGAAGACTTCCCCCTCAGGTCAGGGATGGAGTGGAGGAGGTGAAGTTCACTTTGCTGGTAGGAAGAGGCTTCAACTACCTATCACAAAAGATATAAAAACAATTAGAAGCCTGAACACTTTCTATTTCCCTTCTCTTCCCAACTCTTATAAAAGAGAGAGAAGAGCAGGCAAAATTACTTAGAGTATATCACACACACAGTCACTTGTTTTCACTAAAACACAATAATGTGTGTTCAATTAGACAAAAGAACACAAAAGCACAAAAATTCAACAAAACAAGGCAATCTTTCTGTTTCTCTCTTTGGCTCTCGTGAGAGAGGAAGAAAAGAAAACAGATATACTTAGGTTATATTTCCTTGTGGAAGCTTCCACCTCAGACAGGGATGGAGTGGAGGAGGCGAAGAGGCTTCAATTACCTATCACAATAGATATAAAAACAAATTAGAAACCTGAACACTTTCTATTTTCCTTTTCTTCCCGACTCTTATAAAAAAGAGAGAAGGGCAGGAAAAATTATTTTGGGTATATCACACACACAGTCACTTGTTTTCACTAAAACAAAAATCGGGAACACAAAACAAAACAAAACAAAAGCAGTCTTTGCTTCTTTTTCTGGCTCTCGTGAGAGAGGAGGAAAAGAGGACAGAGATACTTATGCAGGTCCTATCACTACTGGAGCTGGAACCAGACTGTATATAATATAATACACAGTCTATATATATATATATATATATATATATATATATATATATATATATATATATATATATATATATATATATATATATATATATATATATATATATAGAGAGAGAGAGAGAGAGAGAGAGAGAGAGATTTCATATACAGTTAGATATTATAGATTAAGATGAAAAGCATATATATATTATAGATTATAGATGATATATATATATATATATATATATATATATATATATATATATATATATATATATATATATATATATATATATATATATATATATATATGAACAATTTTTTACCCCGACCGGGACTTGAACCTAGGACTTATAATTACTAAGTCAAGGCGCTACCAACTACACACCACAGAAGGTTAAAAGGAATCCAGCCTTATAGCTTATATCTGCTATACTATAAGAATGAACGCATTCTATCTGAATGCCACTATGCTCAGATCACAGATTCCCCAACCTCACTCGTGGGTTCATTTTAGCATTTAATTCAATTCCCAATTTCATTGGGAATTGTAATGTGCTTATTTGGTTATATATATATATATATATATATATATATATATATATATATATATATATATATATATATATATATATATATATATATATATATATATATATATATATATATAGAGAGAGAGAGAGAGAGAGAGAGAGAGAGAGAGAGAGAGAAATTAATCTACAGTTAATATCATAGATTAATATAAAAAAAAAGTCCTCACAAGGCATATGAAAATGACAAACATAGGGGTACTATACAATTTTATTTTCTCATATTTTCAATTATTAAACGAATAAATTATTTACAAATAAGTACCATAAGGGTTTAAATTCCATGAATACATGAGTAATTTCTCTCCTAATGTGAATATTTATCATGTACATCCTGTCCTTGAACTTTATCTTCGACCGATTTTTTTTATGGCTGAGACACTGGGACAGACAAAGAAAATTGCCCGCATCAGGCCCATGCACACAAAATAAATAAATAAATAAATAAAGCAAAGACAGAAATGGGGAGTGTCGTGACTTGTCAGATGTGAAGGGTTAATAAGAGATATGTAGCGAATAGGCCAGAATATTTGGTGTAGATGTAAGCACAGAAAAGAACCGTAACTGACGGCAGACTTAACAATGAACTGTCCTGCCCAGTTTTATCTATTTCTAAAAGACCTTCAGTTGTAGAATCACAGTGGGCGGCTGTGTGATTTACACATAAATACAAGTAGGAAAAAAGCTGTGTCACTTGAGTTTTTGTGAGAATACTCTACATTCATTGACTGCACAAATCTAATTGTATATTACTCACTGAGTCACTTGAGTGTGCCAGTGTTACCTACTGCACGAAGGTATACTGCAAAAGTATTGTCTCCATCTCCGATTAACATTAGCCAGTGTTAAATTCTATGTGCCATGAGTTTGTATGGATATATGTGCATGTATGGATATATGTAGGCATGTATGTATGTTTATGATAATGTATATTTTATTAAGTGGAGTATGGAAGCTATTAAGCAAATGCACAATGTCATTTAGGAATTGCTATTTAAGTCCATACAGGCTATTGACAGTTGAAAATGAACTTTCCACAGAAGCTTCTCTAACCAGAGGGAAGACTGGTCTAGTACAGGGCTGGAATTGTTCACTGCGATGAAAGTATACAGGAATTCCAGATTTATTAACTTCTTGGAGGGCCTCTTTGTCGATCTCATCATAGATGTGTTCAGATTGTGGTCGAACTGCTGGATTTCTGGAGAGAGGATGGAGGCCATATGAAGGATTACTCCCTCTGATGCAAGACCAATTCTCTGATCCAAGGTGCACTGCTGAAGTAATACAGCTTTTCTGAGGCCCTCTCCCAGAGGCGGTTGTGGAAGTATCAGACCATCTTTGAGACCCCATATTCACTTCCCCAGAAGGAATACTTGAAAACTGCTGATTCTGGGAATTAACCAAGGCACTGGCACCCAACTGCAACCCACTGTGGATGCTGGAATTCTGAAGATTTCTGGAGTTGCTAAAGTCAGGTGAGATTTGGTGAATGACTGGACTGGATATCAGAGAAATGGTGGATCTTGATGAATACTGCATAGATCCATGATTATTGACATTTGCAGATCTTGATTTAATTTTCTTCGTGCAGTAAACAAAGATACCAGCTATAATGACAATTAATATAAAAGCCGATATGAACAACATAATCCAGGGAAGGAGAGAGAATCCTGCAGAGGTGAAATAATCAGGATTACAATCAAAACTCCATAGTGCAGAACCTTTGGCCATAATTTGGAAATGAGTGTTCTCCAGCATAGCATATCTCAGATTCTCACCTGCAACTTCTCTACCGTTGACCTTCAGTTGATATAACCCCGACTTTTCACTAAACTGAATTTTTACTTCATACCAATCATTTATTCCGACAAGCAATTCCTTTGAAAGAACCCATTTTCCGAAGTTAAAAAATGTTTGGAGACATAACCTGTTGAACATATGAACCTCCAAGTACTCAAAGTCCTCTCCAGGATTTACATAAACAGTTGGAACTGCACCTGAGTAAGTTTTTACAAGACAGGCTTCTACATCAGGACTATTAGAAGCATTATACAGGTGGCATCCATAACTCTCTGCTGCCTCTATTTGACAAAAAGTCTCATCTCTGCAAGTGTAGTCATACAACCCTCGAGCTATGGGACCAAATATCCTTCTAATATAACCATCTCTAGATGTCTGACATTGGCACTTTTGAATAAACAACAACACTGTGACCACGTAAAAGCACCAATTAGCCATCGCTGCCTCAATTTCCAATAATATTCAGTTTTATTCTACAATCAATTATTAAAACGAACACAGCAAAGGCACGTGAAATCACTGAGATTCAATCGTCAATGATAAATTCAGTATAAGAGTCAGTACGAAATGACTGAATATTTATATCAATGTATAAAGAGCTTCCTACCTGAACTACAATAAAATGACCAACAAACTCCAATAACAAAAATTTATGATTGTTAGGATAATACAGGGCAGTCTGATCTCCTATTTGTCTATTTCAATACCACAACACAAATTCTGATCTTTGAAAAGCTGCAGTCTTCTGTTACAGTTAATCTACAAAATTTCCACAATATGACTGCTGCTCCTGACTCTTAACAATAATAACTTGGCAGTTTTTCTTGGTAAAATCTCTAGTCCTGTACTCTCACATCAGAGTTTATTTCCTTAACAAACTTCCTTGAAAAATTGCAGGCCTTTGTTATAGTAGAATAACCAGCAGCTCCTACTGCCGATTTTATGATGTAGAACGAAAAACAGGTTGCTTTTCAATGAGATAGTTTTCAATTAAATCTTTCGTCCCAACAGAAGTGAACTAATCTGAAAATTCTTCACACAGTTTAATTTAAAATTCCACTTTTCAATTAGACCTCTTGTCCCAACAGCACTAGGCTTCTTCCACAGTCTTCACACAGTTTTCTCAAATTCCACTTATCAATTGGACCTCTAGTCACAAGAGCTCTAAGCTATGCTCAAAGTATTTACATAGTTCTGTTTCAAATTCCAGATTTTTTAATTGGACCTCTAGTCCCAAAAGTACAGAGCTATTCTCTCAGTCTTCACACAGTTTTGTCTCAAATTCCAGTATTAAGTTGGAAGCCTTGTCCCAACAGCATTAAGCTATTCCTACAATTCTTCAAAAATCTTAAAGTTTTGTCTCAAATTGCAATCAACAAATGATGCCTCTTCCGCAACATGCGATACAGTACTTTCATATCGTCAACAGGCAAATGGACCTCTTGAGTAGCTAAAGAACATCCTGCAAGTGAGGACAGGATGATGTCCCACACCAAAACATATCACTGAAGACATGACGCATATTTGTTACTACACACGACACACCCTTTTAATATCATTTGTCACTGTATTCTAAGAACTCTGTTCATTCACACACAGGAAATTAAAAAAAAATCGCAGTTTCTAGATATTAGAGAATAAGAAATGCATATTTTATAATTAGGGTTACAACTTTTTTATCCGAATTTTATGAAGTTGACTGGTTCACGAAACTAAATATGGAAGCATTTGGAATATACAAAAGATTGAAGGAATTTTTACAAATAAAAATCGTTATACCAAGTTAAAAGACTTAAAAAACCACAAGATAACTATCTGAATCATATCCTTTTTCTTTGTAATTAAATTAGTTTTTATCCGTTAAAAAAAAGATACTGGGTACACTGTGTGTATAAAAATGCATGTATATGTTTTATATGTAACTTTATTCAACGTGTCTAATAATAATAATAATCACGACGATGACAACAACAGCAACAACAACAATAATAATTATAATAATAATAATAATAATAATAATAATGATAATAATAATAATAATAATAATAATAATAATTATAATAACAATAATAATCATAATAATAATAATAATAATAATAATAATAATAATAATAATTATGTTGATTATAATAATAATAATAATAATAATAATATTGATATTATTATTATTGATATCATTATCATTGTTATTACTATTATTATTATTATTAGGGAAAGGGCAAGAGTACTTACTCCGTGTTACCCTGTGTCGTAAAAGTCGTCTTAATGGGGTGGAACGAAGGGACTGGGAATCCCCTCCTCTATATATTCTTACTGCAAAGTAAAGATATTTTGCTTTGACTCAGCCAACCCCTCATTAGAGGGAATATGGCTCTTGTATATAGACAGATAATTACAATCAATAATAATACTAATATTACTATCATCATCATTATAATGTTTATGGTAATTAATCTTATAATACATGCATACACACATACATATAAATGGTCTCATTTCCCCTTGTAAGGGGGGTGGCCGAGCCAAGAAACAAGCATTCATCACGATCCACACATACCTCAACTACTCCTCTTAGCTTATGATAATTATTATAATTATTATTATTATGATTATCATCATTATCAGTGCATATTATTATTATTTACCGGACGCTAGAGTAGTCCTCTGGAACTCATCTCTTGATTCCCGTGACGTCACAGAAATTCTGATAACATTCTCATCAACATTCGTCGTCATGAGACTAGTCATTAAGAGACTTTCGTGAAAACGTGACATTTAACAGGATGTCCAGTGATTTCGTAATAACTTATTTTGTTCATTCATTATTCATCTAGTAATTAAAATTTAACTTATTTTTGTAAATTATTTATTTAGTGGGAGGAAGTGGTAGCTTAGGGGAAGGGCTCGCAAGTATAACACGGTTCTATCCTATTGCAGGGCGTTATGAAGGTCATCCAGCCTTAATTTTCAGGCTCCAACCTGGATTCGTCCACCCCCATTTGAATGGAAACTAATTGTTGTTTAAAACAGCCAAAAATAATTAATATTTTTTAAGTAAATATGGTAAATTCTGTATTAAAGGAAAAGTAATTTTATATATATATATATATATATATATATATATATATATATATATATATATATATATATATATATATATATATATATATATATATATTGCTTCACATCGCTCATGACAGAAAAAAAGGTAAAAAAAAATAAATCCTTTTAAATTGGCATTAATTAGCTCATGTAAAGATGTGTCCTGTTGGGCTACATTTTGCTGGTAAATATAGAGTTTGCTTGATAGAACTCTATCACTATTGAGCAACTCTTTGATAGAACTCTATTACTTTTGAGCAACTCTTTGATAGAACTCTATTACTTTTGAGCAACTCTTTACACAGTTGCAAGAATTCAAGTGCAATATTAATATTTTATTAAATTTCAATCAAGTGAAGCTGCATTTTTTTTTCAATTGCAAAATTCATAATCCCCTCAAAAAAGATATACCATTTTTCAAACTCAAAATTGCTTAATTTAAAATCGAGAAAATTATATATATACATGTACGATTACTGTAAGGAGGTGGTCGGGTTAAAGCACACACACTTCAGGAAAACTTAAGTCTTCTGCATGAGTGGTCAGAAAAGTGGCTAATGGAATTCACCAGTGCATAATGTAAAGTAGTGAGAATGGGCACAGGTGCCAGAAAGCCAAAGTTTGGATAGTCAATATCAGGTACAGAACTCGAAGAGACAGAGAACGAAAGAGATATAGGGGTAAGCATACGGGAAGATTTGTCTCCGAGTATGTATATAAATGGTAAAGACTGTGTATGCTTTCTTATCAAATATAAGAGTGGCCTTCAAGGCACATGGACAAGGAAATGTTCAAAAATATTTATGTCATTTATGTGAGGCCAACTCTTTAATATGCAGCACCATTAGGGAATCGAAACGTGAAAAAGGATATAATTAAGCCGGAAAAAGTTCAAAGACTTAGTTATGAGGAGAGGCTGAGAGACTCTGACTTACCATCACTTGAAGCTAGAAGGCAGAGGTAGTGATATGAAGATGGTATTTAAATTCCTTTATGGTTTTGATAGAGTGGGTAGGGATCGATTTTTTATATGGCTGGCTCTAGAACTGGAGGTCATAGCATGAAGCTTCTTACGAAAACTTGGATGAAGGATGTAAGGAAGTACTTTTTAAGTGTAAGAATAGATACTGGTTGGAGTTCGATAAGCAAAGAAGTAGTTAATGCTAATTGCATTCATAAATTAAAGGACCAATATGATAAGTATCCACAAGTATAAAAATGGGACTGACCAGGACAAGCGGAGTTGAGATTACAGACTTCTTTCTTGCAAGCACAATTAGGTAATCAGATTCAACAGAAACCAATGTACCTAGGTCACCTTTCTTAGCTTCTTTGGGATAAAGGGCTGCCACATCCCCCCCCCCACACGACCCAGTTTGTGTCACTTACAGGGTAAGCGGAAAAAAATCTTCAGCTGTGAGGCTCTACAACCACAGCTGGTTTACCCCTCAATGCTTTACCATGGCAACCTCCCTCATAGCCACCCATCCCAGTTTAATGTACTAGAAATGTTTTCCTACTAACCATAACCTTATCTTTTTTTTCTTAGCAATTCAAAAGTCCTTCACAAATCTTCACCAGGTTTTAGCACTTCTACAGTTCAGAATAATTTCAGCCAAATTTCAAACAATTAAATTCCTTCCAAAACAGCCTTGCCAGATTTCATACAAACGGCTGTAGTGTTCTCCAACTCACAGTAATAATAATTATGAGCTTTGTCAGTTTTAAAAACAGCTTAAAACTGTGTATGATAGCAAAAGCTTAAAGATTTACCTAACCCAATCTAATCAAAGCTAATCTAAGCAAATTCTACTTTGATCTGGTTATGCTTAATTATATCAAACTTTACACAGATGGCAAGAACTACAATAAACGTTTCCATGTTGTCCAGAATTTATCATGTTAAAATATAATGAGATCTTGTATTACACTGATGAAATTTAGTACTCTTGTAATCTTAACCTAGTTCTAATTTTACTTAAATGAAAACTTTGCAGTGGGTATAGTTAGTTAACTGTGTGATGCGTGAAGTCAACTGCAGAACAGATATTCATCATATTCAGCTTCAATGATGACAGAGCTGTAGACAGTATGCTTCATGTATGGAGATTGGTTGCCTAGCCTCCCATGCCTTGTATAAATATGCTTATGTACTTTACATATAATCTATTCCCAACCTCCTATATACTTCAAATTAAGCCTAGATTAAAATTATATACACAAACTTTACCTAATACAATATAAATGTTATGTAAAAGTACAGTAATGTCTATAATGTACTCTTTTTGGAAAATAAAATCTGATTTTTTATATACTTTCCGATTGTAAATATTCAAAACCGCACAATTAAAAGTTGTACAAGATTCAGGCCCACTGTATATGTAAAAGCAGTGCATCAAGTTACTCTTCATTAGTCCTTGATGCACCATTAACAAAATCCAGTTTTGGTAAATACAAGCAAAGCTGGTAACTTTAACAAATATTTATTTTCCAAAAGGCAAACATTTGAATATCCTTCCCTGTTTCCATCCATCCACAAATAGCATGTATTCCTGGACTCTGTTAAGGGACTACAGAGCCCACAGATCTCTAGGCAGTAACAGAGTCCCTTTGTAACCTAGTATCAAAACTATCAATAATCTGCATGGCACTCTTCTGTTCCTGGAATGTGACGTAACCCGATTTTCATTGTAAGTAGAAAAACACCTGAATACGAACCTTGATCCCCCAACTATGCCAAAAATAAATAATCTAAAATATAAAAACATAATCCAAGTTCATAATCTAAGACATAAAAAACAGTAAAAGTACACTATACAGTATTGCTTACCTTTATTCCTGTGTTTGTCTTGCACACTGGAAGGGGCACTGCAAGAGAGGGAGAGACAAGCTTATAGGGAGGAGGAAGCTGGATAAGAAGGTGCTGAAGAGACTAGGGTAGGTGAGCTTGGGGAGGCAAGAGAACCTGCAACAGATGATGGAGATACTGGGGCAGGTGAGTCTGTAGAGGTACCTGAAGTAGTGGGTACAGGATATGTTGCTGGGGGCTCTAACTTCATGAAGAATTGGTTGAGGGGACTCTGCAAAGATGCTGTCTTCTTCTTCCAAATTTCCCTGTAACACAGCAGGGAATCCATGACCTCCCTGGCAACCTTAGTATACCTGGCAGAGCTGTGGTCCTCAGCCTCAAACTTTGCCAACCCTTCCTGTGTCAGGGCAAAACATTCTTCCATGCCCCTACTTGTGAATCTCTTGGGCTCTAGGCTTGGTATTTCTTCCTCCTCTTGAATCAATCAGTTTAATGAGGTCCTCAGCAGATAACTCTTCTCCAAGAGATTCCAGCAGCTCTGTTACATCATCAGCTCCCACCTCCAAATTGAGTTCCTACTCAGGGCAACAACGTTCTTGGTGACAGCTTCAACTGTCTCCTCAAAGCCATGGAAGTCATTCACAAATTGGGGGCACAGCTTCTTCCATACCCCATTCAAGTTCATCTATGTAGCTTCTTCCTAGGAATCAGCAATACTCTTCACACCATGAAGACTATTGTACTTGACTCTCCTTGAGAATCTAAATTTCTGTTCTTCTCAGTTGCCCTGAGAGCCTTTGCGACTGCCCTTCGAAGATAGTGGGCCTTGAAAGAGGCAATGATACCCTGATCCATTGGTTGTAAAAGGGAAGTGGTATTAGGTGGAAGGCAAACCGTTTTGATATTAGGATAAGAGTCATCCAAATGGACAGAGTGACCAAAGGCACTGTCCAGCACTAGCAACACCTTCAAGAGTAGACCCTTTGTTGGACTTCCAGATGACAGGCAGTTGACCCTTCCAAATGACCTTTAGTGCCATTGAATTTTCTGCCAAGGAAACTAACAAGGGCTTCAGTTTGAAGTCTCCAACAGCATTAGCCCCTATAAGCTAAAACATTCTCTCCTTGATGACTGTGCTTCTTCTCCTCCTTGGTGATGTGTGTACAACTAGGCATGTGCTCCCAGAACAAGCCAGACTCATCCACGTTAAATACTGGTTCGACACGATAGCCACGCTCTCTAATTATTTCTGCTACCATCCGGAAAAACCCTTTTGGTGCTTCCTCATCACCATTAGCAACCTTGCACCCTAAGGTTATGCAAATTTATACGAGTTTTAAGACATAAACCAACTTCTACTGGCCACAAACTCGTCACTTTCACTCCCTTCCCCCTTTTCTCTATTCATGACCTCAAACAATCTTTTCGCTTTCTCCCGAATCAACAAGAGGCTCACTGGGATATTCTATCAATGCTGGTCATCCAGCTAAAGCACTAACAACCTCTCCATTTCAATCATTAGCCACTACGCTGCTTTGAAATCACAGTGGACTTCATAGAAGCAGAACCTTTCACATGTGAAAGGATGGGATCTTTATTATTAATGATCATTGATACAGTCGAACGGTTTAAACCCCATGAACAGCCAATGCTTGTAGTAGTTTCTCCTTTTTCGGTGAGCTTTACTATTTCTACTTTAACTTTCCTTTTCTTCAAAGCACTAACATCAGAAAACTCTCCAATAAGTTTGGGAGGCATTGTACAAGTCAATAAGTGGCAAACACGAGCGAAACAAATCAAAGAGCAGATGATAATGAGGACAATATGGACTACAAGAGTGAACTTGGCGACGATTCCTCTTCTTCTTCTCAGTCTAATGCTCTGTAACAAAGTATTCTTGCACCATCCATGCTCAACAAACTTTTTCGCATAAAGATCGTATTTATGGCAATATATTTGGTAATGTTGTAAATAATTTATAAATAATTCCTCTGAATAACATAACCAACTAAAGAAATAAAATCATTAACTTGATATATACATACACAACAATGCCGAGTGATGACATATGTAATGTATTTGGGTAGTTAATGAAGATTCATTATGAGAAGAGTTCTTTGGATCACTGCAGCAATGTAAAAACATATAAATAAGCGTAAAGGTAGAAGTAATGCAGCACAGCAGCTAGACAAGCAAACATCTTTGTAGGGGCTCAACAACAATGTACAGTGTATATATTTTCCACTCTAGTCTACAGTACAATAATACATAGGTGGTGCTGAGTGCATGAACATCTAACTACGCAAAAACGACATACTTAAATACGTAGATATATTACAACATACTCGTCCGCCATGCTCAACAAACTGTTCCGAATAAAGATCGTATTTACGACTGTGTGTGATAATTTTGTAAATAAAATCAATCTAATGCCTTTACATAACCAAATAAATAAATACAGCCATTAACTTGATATACTGTATGCATAAAGAACAGTGCAGCTAGATGTGCATTCGTCTGCCACAGTCACAAACTATTCAGCGTGCGGTGTTTGCATTTACCACACAAATCAAGGAAATCGTAAAATTAACTTATACATACTTTATGGGGTTACGTCAAAACAACAAAATATCGTAACTCGAGGACAGCATAAACTGAGGACTCCTTATATTACCTTAGGTTTGCAGGGAATACTAGGTCAGTTATTGAAAAAAGAAGATAGGACTGAAATGTGGGTAGGATCTGGAAACTAAAAATAGATAGGGTTTACATAAAAGGCAGCAGAGCATAATATATGTATATTTCTGCTTCCCAAAATGAAAATTTCTAGCTTAGAGAGTAGTTTATGAGTTCCCATTAATTACTACACAGATCTATTATTCTTCTTTTCCTTCTTTCAGCTTTTCCATTTAGAGGTCATGAAAGAGTATCAACTGCTCTGTCCCCTCTGTCCATTTCTATTACACCACACACCCTCACGTCCTCCACCCACAAGATCAATTATTCAACAAATTTTAAATAATATACTATTTTTTTGGAGGGGGGTAAATGATTATTTCTGGGATAAATGCTTACCTTCATGTTTCCATTTAGAAAAAATCTCATGAAATTTATTATATTAGGATGATATAGGTATTATTAGGTAGGTAAGGTTAGGGTACTGCATCCAAAGTTAACTAACAAGTTGATAAATGAAATTATTTGTATTATAGTAGTTTCAAGTATGTTTTTCAATACATTGAACTTCCATTTCACCTGCTGGAATGTGTAAAACTGTGTGAACGCGCATATGCACATTAATCTTTCATATTTACAGTTTCACTTTCGGAGACTATGCTTATGCAGGGGTTTGAGCACTCGACTTAGTAAGCGACAGACTAGGGATCAAGCCCACAGCTGGGCATTAAGAAAGGGCAATGAGCCTTTATGCCCCAACTCCATCCTGCTTAATTTTACCACATCATGGGGATTAATAGTGACACATCATCTTTTTTCACTGTATCTATATACAAAAACTGGAAATATGAATATTCAACTTACATGAAGCAATAATTTCAATTATCAACTCGTTTTTTAACATAATAAATTTCACGAGATTTTCCTACTTAAGGTGAGAAAGCAAATATTTACCAATCAAGATATCTTTGCACACTTAAGCATTAGGGCAAACACCAATAATAAAAAAAAAAAAAAACTGGGTCTCACCTTCCCAAGCAGACTAGGATGGATGATGTTCTAATGATATTTTTTTTTTTACAATTGCACCCATTTAAATTTGGTGGTGAATATTATGATTTTTATATACTCTTTTATGTGTTTTGAATGCATATGAACTTGAAAACCGTAGGAAAATGTGTTAACCTAAGATAGCCTACCCTAGCCTAACCTAAAAAAAAAAAGTCATTGACGACAATTTTCAGGGTATATTCATTCAAATACATAAGAAAAACATAGGAAAATTGTCGTAAGTTACTTTTTTAGGTTAGGTTAGGTTTGATTAGGTTAGCATTCTTCTTCTTTGTGGATATCCACCCAGGGATGGACAGGCCATGGTGGTGGATGAGTATCAGGAAACTGAGGTCGTGTGTTATGTGCAAGTATAAAGAAAAGCTTCAAGATATTCTTCACAGGGTTAGTGAGAGTCTCCTTTTATTTTATGCGTTATTTAGATGCCTTAAGCTGTGGGTAAGAAGAAACTCTGGATAGAATAGTGGTGAAGAAGGGAGAGTTGATGGCGCCGTGTGCACTGTGCATGCTTTTAACCACTGGGGAATCACCGGGAGGAAAGGGTAAATGGGTGACAGGAACAAGAAAACATATTTATGAAGATATGTAAATGGAAAAATAAATGGATGGACAAAAGTTAGCATAAATTTTCCAATGGTTTTTGAGGTTATACTCTTTCAAAACATCAAAAACCAGAGGAAATATATTACTTTCACCTCCAAATTGAGATGGGCGCAATTGTAAAAATTTACCGTTCTAATACCCCAAACGATTACATCTGCCAAAACAAGGCCTTTCCTAGACCTTGGTAGAAAAGGGAGTCCGTGACATTAAACCGAAAAAAAAAATCACTAAATGGTCATGAGTTTTCTCTCCTTTTACAATTCACATATTTCTTCACCAAAATATTGCGTGAATAACTTATTCTAAACCAAAATATTCGAAAAAATGGTAAAAAAAAAATATAAAACAAAAATTGCTCTGTCTCACCTGTTAAGCTAAACCAGGATCGATGTTCTTCTGTTTCCATGATTTTTTTTTTCTTATGCTAAAATGGTCTTATTCCTTCCAATATCTATAAAGAGGAGGTCATATGCCCATATGATCTTATATTTCCCTCCCAATGACCATAAAATCTTTTCATTTCAAAATGGTCTTGGATTTCCCATCCACTTACAATTAACACAGATTAACACCAAAATAAAGTACGATTCACTTATTCTGGCCCAATATATCAAAATAAGTGGTCTAAAAAGAAGTCTGTACGTCACAGCATGTTAGTTGACACGGTCTTCTTCTTTAGTTTTTCTATAAGCGAAAGAAAGTCATTATTATTATTATTATTATTATTATTATTATTATTATTATTATTATTATTATTATTATTATTATTATTATGAGCAAATTTTTTTGTTAATATCTTATAAATTGCTTACTGGCATTTAAAGACATGTATGGGACTAAGTGAAGATAATATAAATGATAATGACAATGGTAATAATTATCAGTACATCTTTCACCTTTCTCCCGTCAGGATCTCCACAGCGGATTATTCGTCCCCATATTTCCCTTTTGTCCCGCGTCCTCCTCATTCACACCACACACCCTAATGTCCACCTTCACCACATCCAGAAAGCTACTCAAACCTATTATTATTATTATTATTTTTATTATTATTATTATTATTATTATTATTATTATTATTATTATTATTATTATTATTATTATTAATAATAATATTATTATTATTATTATTATTATTATTATTATTATTATTATGAATGTTATTATTATTATTATTATTATTATTATTATTATTATTATTATTATTATTATTATTATTATTTTTATTATTATTATTATTATTATTATTACTATTATTTAGTAATAATAATAATAATAATAATAATAATAATAATAATAATAATAATAATAATAATAATAATAATAATAATAATTGATATCGTTTCAGGCTAAGTGCACCAGGATCATTAGCATCTTCATCGTTTCATCACTACTCATCGTCGTGTCCTTGATCCGAGTGTTTAGTTACCATAATGGTTATAATAGTCATCTATTAGGTAAGTAACCTCTAGTACTACTACTACTGCTGCTGCTGCTGTTGCTGCTGTTGCTGCTCCTACTGGTACTATTTATAAATAATAATAATAATAATAATAATAATAATAATAATAATAATAATAATAATAATAATAATAATAATAATAATAATAATAATAATAATCCTTCTCAGCAGCTTATTCCATGTTCATGTAGGGCCACTGTTTCTCACCACCCTCTTGGAGATTAATACTTTTCTTTGATCATCTTTATGGCCGGATGCCCTTCCTGATACCAACCGACTTCATTTATTTTGGTTTGGGATTGACAATGAGTTGAACCGGCTTGCTCCTCCATTGGCTGGATTGATAATAATAATAATAATAATAATAATAATAATAATAATAATAATAATAATAATAATAATAATAATAATAATAATAATAATAATAATAATAACAATCAATAATAATAATAATAATAGTAGTAGTAGTGGTAATAACTTCATTAAGTAATTCACTTATGACACAATAGAAAGCACGCTGATTCAACTCCGACTCTTCTGATAACATTCCAAAATTAAAATCATTATTATCTGAAATGATTTAAAATGTTCGTATGACCAATGACATAACTGATTTATATAAATAATAATTAGAAAGAGCTCACGAAACTTACTACTTTCTTACAGGAACCATTATGGTGATCCTCACCATCGTTTTGATATGCTGTGTCCTGGAAATTTGCTGGAGACCCTTCAGAGGTGCAAACGACGCTACCAACTCTTCCAGCGAAAGTGATAGTGCGCAGAACATTAACATGGAGATACCACTGGTGTACTCAGAAGCCCCGCCTTCTTATGACGAAGTAGTTGCATCCTTCCAGAACGATTCAAGTCATTCAGTCAATACAGTGGGAGAAAGACATATTTTTGAGGGTTCGGATGAGTGTCCCAGATGTCAGCCCGAAGTCCAAGAGCTAGTGAAAGTTCCAGGGACACTGTGTACTCTTCAGCAGAGAAGGAGCGTGGAAGACTTCTACGACAGACCAGTTTCCAGAAGTGGAGCATCTGTAGATGACTTTGAGGAGGTTTATATACCCAGAAGATATCATCCTTCCAGTGAGATACAATTGTCTGTCGATGCCCTTCCTAGTTATGAGGAAGCCATGACGAGACTAGCTAGTGACACTGACTCAGGAAAGGATAACAACCTTATTATGTTCATTTAAGGGCAGTTTAATTCTTGAATTATGTGCGAGGATGTTTTCCTAGTTTTCTGAAAAAGATTTTCGGATTGGGTTTAAAAGGAACCTTGAGAAAGTACATTTCATGCCTAAAAAGTCTTCCAAGAAGTCAATAACTACACGTCTGGGCTGCATTTCGTGGTTATTATGTGAATAATGTTAGTCATCTCTGTCCACATGTAAACGACTTCAAATTAAAGAAACAGAACAGAAAGAAGAGCATAAGGTTGAAAACAAATAGGTCTATAGTAATGAACAATAATAATATCAATAAAAAATATTATTTGTAATTGTCTGCAAATTCTTTATTCCAATGAGAGAAAAAAATGGTTGTTTTGTACTTAAGGTCATCATGGTAAAAAATGACAACCTCTGCCAGCAACCACAAAATCATGATTTGATCACTTGCATAGTTAAAGTTCATACAAAGAAACTTTTGGATATATATGATAAATTCTTAATAATAAGCTCACCACAAAATATATAATTTTATTAATATTAATAACATTAGCTAGAATAAAAAAATAATAAAACATAGAAAGAAAGACTTGCATGTCATATGAGAAGACAGTCCACTTCAGAAGCGCAATAAGCATAGTTCATATTGAAATGCTGAACTGCAAGTATCCTGTATATACAATCCTTATCTTTCCAAAATGCTTCAAAAGAATAATTACAGTGTTTATTTACTGATAGCCACAATTACATATTTTTCTGGGGGAAAATATGTATGCCTATATCAAAATTTTTCAAGTACTTGACAACAATTTCAAAGTTACTAATCCAATATCCTGTGAGGTTCATCTTTCACTGATATTTTCATCTAGATTCATATTTTATTTTTATTTTACTTTTTCACCAATGAAGAGGATTATTCTATGCAAACGTACTTGATGTTGTGGTCAATTACCGGTAACTGATTTGTCAATAAGAGTATTTCTGGAATATAACTAGATGGCAAAATGATTGGATGTAGTAGATACATTAACCATGCCGCAGATACCACAAGTTACAAGACGTTCCTCATCACAGTCAGGAAAAAAGTACAAAAGTCTGTAAAAGAATGTACACAATGAGCAGAATTGTTGCTTAAAATCTGTACATTCACCACCTAACAGAATTACCTTTATTGTATTTAAGGCTCGGCATCCACCCTTAGGGTGTCCTGCCAAAGCTTTGACATAAATCTAGAGCCTAGATTGTTGCCTTTCCACAGGATAATTTAGACGTTAAAGACTATTAGACAAGGGGAGGATCTTTATTTTTAAACTCATGACTAGGCATTTCAGGGGGAGCACTGGGCATATAAGATGCACCTATAGCTGGAGAAGATGTCACAAATCCTTGATCAGACCCCTGGTAAGTCGGTTTTTCATCAAATAATTCAGGCAAGCATGCTGAAGTTTTTGTAGTGTCATTTGGGCAGATGGCAGAGACACTCTTCATAGAAGACTGTCCTGGCACCTGGATTATGTATTTTTCTTCAGTTGCTCCAGGTACAGTTGATGAACGTTTTGTAATATTTTTGTCACAAGCTTTGGTCAACTCTCCATTCACAGAAAACTGTTCTGGCTCCTGAAAAACCAAATTTTCATCAGGTGCTCCAGGAACGAACGATGAACTTTTAGCATCATCACTTGGCCAGACTGTGGTAGAGACCCTCTTCTCCAGACAAGAGCTCATTGAAGAAGAATTGGGTCCTGGAAAAGAATAGGGAGGCACATGTGTTTCAGTCATATTTGTTGAAGTCTCAGAACAGTCTGCAGCAGAGGAACCTTTCTCCATCGACATACTAAGCGAATAAGAACTTGGTCCTGGAAGAGGATACGGAGGCACAGAAGGACCAGGAGAACTCAAATCAAAACCAGGTTCCACTGCTGGAGGTGGAGGTGGATAATTAAAACTGTTTAGCTCGGAATACGCTGGAGGTGGATCGTTTTCAATCGCTTTTCCTCTCAGTGCTTCAGCGCTGAGAATCTCTGGAGTTGTGGGTTGCATAACTTCCTCATTTGAGTCGCGTGAGTTATATACTTCATCCAATGTTCCTTTGCAAAAGTGATAGATGTTGTAGAGAACAGTGTAACCGAAGAAAACGGTTAGTATAACTGGAATGAACAATTTTGCTTCTTTAATCTATTAACTCTCAATATAACTGAGGAGATTTAATATGTAGAAAAAAATAAAAGATAAGTTGTAAATGCAATGAGCTTACATTGCCAACAAGATAAATATATCAGTAACAAATAACACAGGAAAAAGTCAGTTAAATATGGAAGTCTGTTGTACAACTATTTTCATTTCACAGGCTATAGTTAAGCAAAGAATAGTTGTGAGCCAATGAAAATTCGTCTCATTAATTGTTACAGTTATTCTGACGAAGATATGTTTAGATAATAGATTATTAGATAAAACAAGACAAAAAACGAAGCATCAAATAAAGATAGCGACTTCCAGTACATTAAATAACCCCGTATATTGTTAAGTTAGGATCAATTAGGTTAGTATAGGTCATTAACTTTATCTAATTTAACGTAACCTAACGTAGCAATTTACAGCGTTATTTAATGTTGTGGGAGGAGTTAACCGTACTTGAGTTAAACCAAACACTTATCAATACTAACCAAAGAATATTAGCATTGGGATTATATGGAAGACTATAGCTAGAGCGTCCATGGATAGCGCAACAAGTAAGGCAAGGAAAGGAAATCCAGTCGTTCCAAGGAGCTGTAATTTATATAATTGTTATCATCAATTATTATTATTATTATTATCATTATTATTATTATTATTATTATTATTATTATTATTATTATTATTATTATTATTATTATTATTATTACTATAATTATTATTATAATTATTATTATTATTATTATCATTATAATAATAATAATAAAAATAATAATAATAATAATAATAATAATAATAATAATAATAATAATAATTATTATTATTATTATTATTATTATTATTATTATTATTATTAACATACAATATAATTACTATTATCACTGAAATAATTCTATAAATCATGTATATAGAAATACAATTTAAGAAATATATTTAATCACAGAGAAAATCGTATATTCTCACCAGTAGTAATTTCTCCTTTAGCCCACAACATTTGCTGTCTTCTGTACTTGCCGCCATCTTGGATTGGAAGTGACGGCCTAATTTAGCCTCTATGGGGTTTGTAAATACTTAAGTCTGTTTCAATGCAATTTATCTCAAAAGAGATCGGATATTTTGGATGGCAATGGATATCTGAACCTACTTCAACTTCACTTTCACATCAACTAACACCAAAATTATTGCCTCATTTTTATCAGTCATATCAATACATCTTATCGTAAGTAAGGGTGTGACAGCATTAATGTTTTAATTAATGTTGTACATACTAAATGAGAATCTCTCTCTCTCTCTCTCTCTCTCTCTCTCTCTCTCTCTCTCTCTCTCTCTCTCTCTCTCTCTCTCTCTCTCTCCATATACCCACGGTGCATATCTATATCCATCTATTTATCAATCCCTCCAAGTGAGAGCCACGGTAACTAAACGATAGCTTGCGCAACTCGGGAGGTGACTTACGAGGTTGCAAGCCTATGTTAGGACGTTAGTAAGGGCATCCAGTCTTAATCCACGTAGCTCCAACCTATCTGCGTCCACCCCCATTCATGGGGACTAATTGTGAAACGTAAAGCGGTACATACGATCCATCTCTCCAGGCAGTTTTTTTTTATTTCTAAAGCAAGTCTATGATTACCAATGGTTCTTGCAATTGAAGTTATTAAACAGAAAGACACGTCCATTACTGTTACACTGTGGTCTGTGTGACTGGAGAAGGAGAGAGTTTAATTAAGACAGTATACCCGTGTCTCATTTACAGTTTTATGCGAAAATCAACAAATGAGTTGATAATAAATAGCATGTGTGTATAGAAAAGAGCCTCGCCATACCTATAGGATGTGCGTACAGAAACAAGCCTTGCCCAACATAACTCATATGGTATTAATAAAAGACAATCATACCCTTACCCTGACATGTAATTATCCATCTCATAGGCCACTTTCACACCAAAGTCGCACATCGCACGTGGCACGCCAGTTGAAAACGAACATTCGGAAATGTATGAAACCTTTCACACAGAAGTGACATGATATGTCCCATGTGCAACTTGCATGCCACTCTGAGTGGTACGCAAGTCGCACGTGGCACATGGGACGTGTCACGCCACTTCTGAGTGAGAGGCTTCATATATTTCCGAATGTTCATTTTCAACTGGCGTGCCACGTGGCATGCGACGTGCGATGTGCCACTTTGGTGTCAAAGCGGCCTTACTCATTTCTTAATTCACTTACCACACTCCTGCCCAAACCAAC
Organism: Halocaridina rubra; assembly: GCA_037179515.1. NCBI lineage: Eukaryota > Metazoa > Arthropoda > Malacostraca > Decapoda > Atyidae > Halocaridina > Halocaridina rubra. The sequence goes on along the minus strand of JAXCGZ010005713.1, from coordinate 132,584 downwards.
CTCACTCTTACCAATTGTTTCAGCTGATCTACTCACCAGGAACATAATGATTCCTTCTTGACTCAGAGTATCAGTGCTTGACTTATGACCTGGTAAGTATTGAGTTCAGGTTTGCATTATCTCTTTATATATATATATATATATATATATATATATATATATATAATATATATATATATATATATATATATATATATATATATATATATATAAATTCGCTAACTTTGCAAATGGAAGTTGACTCAGCAGAATAAACTAGGAAAAAATGAATATCCAAGCAGTGTGGATATACCACACTCCACGAATGTTTAAAAAATTGCAATTTTTTTCATATAATTAATTCTTAAACGTTTAAATGAAAAGAATATATTCAAAAGAAATGCAAGATAATAACATTAGAAACAGGAAACCTTAACGAGAATTTAATCAACATTAGAAGCAAGAGCACCAATTGGCATGGACTTTGCCAACAAACCACTCAACGAGGCAAAGAGAGGACATCATTGGGAACCAACTATAAATCTACATGCCAGCAAGCAATAAAAGGTTATTGTTTGTCATGTATATATTACCAAACATTCTTCCATTGTAGCAAAAATTATATGTACTGTAACTGCACTATAAAATCACTATCAAACATGCAATCATGATATATATATTATATATATTTTTTGGCCCATAAATTTAGTCACGCAATTCTACCCTGTGGTAAGAATGGATGTCTACATGAGCACGCTGAATAATCAACCTTTAACCAATGAAATAAGTAGTTCCCGTGGCAAAATGGTAGCGTCTGCGACTCTGAGGCGGCAGGTCGAGGGTTCGCGCCCCGTCACGGACTGAGGTTAGTAAGGGCATACACTCAGGGTAGCGATTACATCTGCCAAAAACAAGTCCTTCGTAAGAAGGCAACCGTCCTAGCCCTTAGTAGAAAAGGGAGTTCGTGACGTAAAAGCCGAATCCATCCATAACCAATGAAATATTAACAATTAAATTTGTTTATTTTCCAATACGATTTCCACGCTGGCAACAAACCTATTGTCAGTGTAAATGAGCTTTGAATCCACCATCTATCAACTATATTGTTCCGGTTTTACGTCACGGACTCCCTTTTCTTCCAAGGGCTAGGACGGTTGCCTTCTTGCGAGGGACTTGCTTTGGCAGATGTAATCGTTACCCTGAGTGCATGCCCTTGCTAACCTCAGACCGTGACGGGGCGCGAACCCTCGACCTGACACCTCAGAGTCGCGGACGCTACCGCTTGAGCCACGGTGACTAATCATCTATCAACTATATTATGAAATTAAAAAATATATAAATTAAGAACATCCTGCAGATTTTCACAACTACTTTCTCCAAAATTGCAAAAAATATCAATATAAATACAACACATTCATCATATTACAATTACAGGACAATCACATAATGTGCCAGTTGTGTTAATCTCTGAACCAACATGACGAAATGGTGACGTCACTGGAAAAGCCCATCAAGAGCTTGAATTGAATTGAATAGGATGGGATGGGATAGGAGGGGATAAACGAGAGGGGATTAAGGATATAAGGGAATTGGAGGGAAAAGCACGAAAATTAAATAAAGTAAGAGACAAAAAGAGAGGGGAAAAATGAGAGGGGATTAAGGATATAAGGGAATTGGAGGGAAAAGCACGAATATTAAATAAATTAAGCGACAAAAAGAGAGGGGAAAAATGAGAGGGGATTAAGGATATAAGGGAATTGGAGGGAAAAGCACAAAAATTAAATAAAGTAAGAGACAAAAAGAGAGGGGAAAAATGAGAGGGGATTAAGGATATAAGGGAATTGGAGGGAAAAGCACAAAAATTAAATAAAGTAAGAGACAAAAAGAGAGGGGAAAAATGAGAGGGGATTAAGGATATAAGGGAATTGGAGGGAAAAGCACAAAAATTAAATAAAGTAAGAGACAAAAAGAGAGGGGAAAAATGAGAGGGGATTAAGGATATAAGGGAATTGGAGAGAAAAGTACGAATATTAAATAAATTAAGCGACAAAAAGAGAGGGGAAAAATGAGAGGGGATTAAGGATATAAGGGAATTGGAGGGAAAAGCACAAAAATTAAATAAAGTAAGAGACAAAAAGAGATAGGAAAAATGAGAGGGGATTAAGGATATAAGGGAATTGGAGGGAAAAGCACAAAAATTAAATAAAGTAAGAGACAAAAAGAGAGGGGAAAAATGAGAGGGGATTAAGGATATAAGGGAATTGGAGGGAAAAACACAAAAATTAAATAAAGTAAGAGACAAAAAGAGAGGGGGAAAATGAGAGGGGATTAAGGATATAAGGGAATTGGAGAGAAAAGCACGAATATTAAATAAATTAAGCGACAAAAAGAGAGGGGAAAAATGAGAGGGGATTAAGGATATAAGGGAATTGGAGGGAAAAGCACAAAAATTAAATAAAGTAAGAGACAAAAAGAGATGGGAAAAATGAGAGGGGATTAAGGATATAAGGGAATTGGAGGGAAAAGCACAAAAATTAAATAAAGTAAGAGACAAAAAGAGAGGGGAAAAATGAGAGGGGATTAAGGATATAAGGGAATTGGAGGGAAAAGCACAAAAATTAAATAAAGTAAGAGACAAAAAGAGAGGGGGAAAATGAGAGGGGATTAAGGATATAAGGGAATTGGAGAGAAAAGCATGAATATTAAATAAATTAAGCGACAAAAAGAGAGGGGAAAAATGAGAGGGGATTAAGGATATAAGGGAATTGGAGGGAAAAGCACGAATATTAAATAAAGTAAGAGACAAAAAGAGAGGGGAAAAATGAGAGGGGATTAAGTATATAAGGGAATTGGAGAGAAAAGCACGAATATTAAATAAATTAAGCGACAAAAAGAGAGGGGAAAAATGAGAGGGGATTAAGGATATAAGGGAATTGGAGAGAAAAGCACAAAAATTAAATAAAGTAAGAGACAAAAAGAGAGGGGAAAAATGAGAGGGGATTAAGGATATAAGGGAATTGGAGGGAAAAGCACAAAAATTAAATAAAGTAAGAGACAAAAAGAGAGGGGGAAAATGAGAGGGGATTAAGGATATAAGGGAATTGGAGAGAAAAGCATGAATATTAAATAAATTAAGCGACAAAAAGAGAGGGGAAAAATGAGAGGGGATTAAGGATATAAGGGAATTGGAGGGAAAAGCACGAATATTAAATAAAGTAAGAGACAAAAAGAGAGGGGAAAAATGAGAGGGGATTAAGTATATAAGGGAATTGGAGAGAAAAGCACGAATATTAAATAAATTAAGCGACAAAAAGAGAGGGGAAAAATGAGAGGGGATTAAGGATATACGGGAATTGGAGGGAAAAGCACAAAAATTAAATAAAGTAAGAGACAAAAAGAGAGGGGGAAAATGAGAGGGGATTAAGGATATAAGGGAGTTGGAGAGAAAAGCACGAATATTAAATAAATTAAGCGACAAAAAGAGAGGGGAAAAATGAGAGGGGAATAAGGATATAAGGGAATTGGAGGGAAAAGCACAAAAATTAAATAAAGTAAGAGACAAAAAGAGAGGGGAAAAATGAGAGGGGATTAAGGATATAAGGGAATTGGAGGGAAAAGCACAAAAATTAAATAAAGTAAGAGACAAAAAGAGAGGGGAAAAATGAGAGGGGATTAAGGATATAAGGGAATTGGAGGGAAAAGCACAAAAATTAAATAAAGTAAGAGACAAAAAGAGAGGGGAAAAATGAGAGGGGATTAAGGATATAAGGGAATTGGAGAGAAAAGCACGAATATTAAATAAATTAAGCGACAAAAAGAGAGGGGAAAAATGAGAGGGGATTAAGGATATAAGGGAATTGGAGGGAAAAGCACAAAAATTAAATAAAGTAAGAGACAAAAAGAGAGGGGAAAAATGAGAGGGGATTAAGGTTATAAGGGAATTGGAGGGAAAAGCACAAAAATTAAATAAAGTAAGAGACAAAAAGAGAGGGGAAAAATGAGAGGGGATTAAGGATATAAGGGAATTGGAGGGAAAAGCACAAAAATTAAATAAAGTAAGAGACAAAAAGAGAGGGGAAAAATGAGAGGGGATTAAGGATATAAGGGAATTGGAGAGAAAAGCACGAATATTAAATAAATTAAGCGACAAAAAGAGAGGGGAAAAATGAGAGGGGATTAAGGATATAAGGGAATTGGAGGGAAAAGCACAAAAATTAAATAAAGTAAGAGACAAAAAGAGAGGGGAAAATGAGAGGGGATTAAGGATATAAGGGAATTGGAGAGAAAAGCACGAATATTAAATAAATTAAGCGACACAATGAGAGGGGAAAAATGAGAGGGGATTAAGGATATAAGGGAATTGGAGAGAAAAGCACAAAAATTAAATAAAGTAAGAGACAAAAAGAGAGGGGAAAAATGAGAGGGGATTAAGGATATAAGGGAATTGGAGAGAAAAGCACAAAAATTAAATAAAGTAAGAGACAAAAAGAGAGGGGAAAAATGAGAGGGGATTAAGGATATAAGGGAATTGGAGAGAAAAGCACGAATATTAAATAAATTAAGCGACAAAAAGAGAGGGGAAAAATGAGAGGGGATTAAGGATATAAGGGAATTGGAGGGAAAAGCACAAAAATTAAATAAAGTAAGAGACAAAAAGAGAGGGGAAAATGAGAGGGGATTAAGGATATAAGGGAATTGGAGGGAAAAGCACAAAAATTAAATAAAGTAAGAGACAAAAAGAGAGGGGAAAAATGAGAGGGGATTAAGGATATAAGGGAATTGGAGGGAAAAGCACAAAAATTAAATAAAGTAAGAGACAAAAAGAGAGGGGAAAAATGAGAGGGGATTAAGGATATAAGGGAATTGGAGAGAAAAGCACGAATATTAAATAAATTAAGCGACAAAAAGAGAGGGGAAAAATGAGAGGGGATTAAGGATATAAGGGAATTGGAGGGAAAAGCACAAAAATTAAATAAAGCAAGAGACAAAAAGAGAGGGGAAAAATGAGAGGGGATTAAGGATATAAGGGAATTGGAGGGAAAAGCACAAAAATTAAATAAAGTAAGAGACAAAAAGAGAGGGGAAAAATGAGAGGGGATTAAGGATATAAGGGAATTGGAGAGAAAAGCACGTATATTAAATAAATTAAGCGACAAAAAGAGAGGGGAAAAATGAGAGGGGATTAAGGATATAAGGGAATTGGAGGGAAAAGCACAAAAATTAAATAAAGTAAGAGACAAAAAGAGAGGGGAAAAATGAGAGGGGATTAAGGATATAAGGGAATTGGAGGGAAAAGCACAAAAATTAAATAAAGTAAGAGACAAAAAGAGAGGGGAAAAATGAGAGGGGATTAAGGATATAAGGGAATTGGAGGGAAAAGCACAAAAATTAAATAAAGTAAGAGACAAAAAGAGAGGGGGAAAATGAGAGGGGATTAAGGATATAAGGGAATTGGAGAGAAAAGCACGAATATTAAATAAATTAAGCGACAAAAAGAGAGGGGAAAAATGAGAGGGGATTAAGGATATAAGGGAATTGGAGGGAAAAGCACAAAAATTAAATAAAGTAAGAGACAAAAAGAGAGGGGAAAAATGAGAGGGGATTAAGGATATAAGGGAATTGGAGAGAAAAGCACGAATATTAAATAAATTAAGCGACAAAAAGAGAGGGGAAAAATGAGAGGGGATTAAGGATATAAGGGAATTGGAGAGAAAAGCACAAAAATTAAATAAAGTAAGAGACAAAAAGAGAGGGGAAAAATGAGAGGGGATTAAGGATATAAGGGAATTGGAGGGAAAAGCACGAATATTAAATAAATTAAGCGACACAAAGAGAGGGGAAAAATGAGAGGGGATTAAGGATATAAGGGAATTGGAGAGAAAAGCACGTATATTAAATAAATTAAGCAACAAAAAGAGAGGGGAAAAATGAGAGGGGATTAAGGATATAAGGGAATTGGAGGGAAAAGCACAAAAATTAAATAAAGTAAGAGACAAAAAGAGAGGGGAAAAATGAGAGGGGATTAAGGATATAAGGGAATTGGAGGGAAAAGCACAAAAATTAAATAAAGTAAGAGACAAAAAGAGAGGGGAAAAATGAGAGGGGATTAAGGATATAAGGGAATTGGAGGGAAAAGCACAAAAATTAAATAAAGTAAGAGACAAAAAGAGAGGGGGAAAATGAGAGGGGATTAAGGATATAAGGGAATTGGAGAGAAAAGCACGAATATTAAATAAATTAAGCGACAAAAAGAGAGGGGAAAAATGAGAGGGGATTAAGGATATAAGGGAATTGGAGGGAAAAGCACAAAAATTAAATAAAGTAAGAGACAAAAAGAGAGGGGAAAAATGAGAGGGGATTAAGGATATAAGGGAATTGGAGAGAAAAGCACGAATATTAAATAAATTAAGCGACAAAAAGAGAGGGGAAAAATGAGAGGGGATTAAGGATATAAGGGAATTGGAGAGAAAAGCACAAAAATTAAATAAAGTAAGAGACAAAAAGAGAGGGGAAAAATGAGAGGGGATTAAGGATATAAGGGAATTGGAGGGAAAAGCACGAATATTAAATAAATTAAGCGCCAAAAAGAGAGGGGAAAAATGAGAGGGGATTAAGGATATAAGGGAATTGGAGAGAAAAGCACGAATATTAAATAAATTAAGCGACAAAAAGAGAGGGGAAAAATGAGAGGGGATTAAGGATATAAGGGAATTGGAGGGAAAAGCACAAAAATTAAATAAAGTAAGAGACAAAAAGAGATGGGACAAATGAGAGGGGATTAAGGATATAAGGGAATTGGAGGGAAAAGCACAAAAATTAAATAAAGTAAGAGACAAAAAGAGAGGGGAAAAATGAGAGGGGATTAAGGATATAAGGGAATTGGAGGGAAAAGCGCAAAAATTAAATAAAGTAAGAGACAAAAAGAGAGGGGGAAAATGAGAGGGGATTAAGGATATAAGGGAATTGGAGAGAAAAGCACGAATATTAAATAAATTAAGCGACAAAAAGAGAGGGGAAAAATGAGAGGGGATTAAGGATATAAGGGAATTGGAGGGAAAAGCACGAATATTAAATAAATTAAGCGACAAAAAGAGAGGGGAAAAATGAGAGGGGATTAAGGATATAAGGGAATTGGAGAGAAAAGCACGAATATTAAATAAATTAAGCGACAAAAAGAGAGGGGAAAAATGAGAGGGGATTAAGGATATAAGGGAATTGGAGGGAAAAGCACAAAAATTAAATAAAGTAAGAGACAAAAAGAGAGGGGAAAAATGAGAGGGGATTAAGGATATAAGGGAATTGGAGGGAAAAGCACAAAAATTAAATAAAGTAAGAGACAAAAAGAGAGGGGAAAAATGAGAGGGGATTAAGGATATAAGGGAATTGGAGAGAAAAGCACGAATATTAAATAAATTAAGCGACAAAAAGAGAGGGGAAAAATGAGAGGGGATTAAGGATATAAGGGAATTGGAGGGAAAAGCACAAAAATTAAATAAAGTAAGAGACAAAAAGAGAGGGGAAAAATGAGAGGGGATTAAGGATATAAGGGAATTGGAGAGAAAAGCACGAATATTAAATAAATTAAGCGACACAAAGAGAGGGGAAAAATGAGAGGGGATTAAGGACATAAGGGAATTGGAGAGAAAAGCACAAAAATTAAATAAAGTAAGAGACAAAAAGAGAGGGGAAAAATGAGAGGGGATTAAGGATATAAGGGAATTGGAGGGAAAAGCACAAAAAATAAATAAAGTAAGAGACAAAAAGAGAGGGGAAAAATGAGAGGGGATTAAGGATATAAGGGAATTGGAGAGAAAAGCACGAATATTAAATAAATTAAGCGACAAAAAGAGAGGGGAAAAATGAGAGGGGATTAAGGATATAAGGGAATTGGAGGGAAAAGCACAAAAATTAAATAAAGTAAGAGACAAAAAGAGAGGGGAAAAATGAGAGGGGATTAAGGATATAAGGGAATTGGAGGGAAAAGCACAAAAATTAAATAAAGTAAGAGACAAAAAGAGTTGGGAAAAATGAGAGGGGATTAAGGATATAAGGGAATTGGAGGGAAAAGCACAAAAATTAAATAAAGTAAGAGACAAAAAGAGAGGGGAAAAATGAGAGGGGATTAAGGATATAAGGGAATTGGAGAGAAAAGCACGAATATTAAATAAATTATGCGACAAAAAGAGAGGGGAAAAATGAGAGGGGATTAAGGATATAAGGGAATTGGAGGGAAAAGCACAAAAATTAAATAAAGTAAGAGACAAAAAGAGAGGGGAAAAATGAGAGGGGATTAAGGATATAAGGGAATAGGAGAGAAAAGCACGAATATTAAATAAATTAAGCGACAAAAAGAGAGGGGAAAAATGAGAGGGGATTAAGGATATAAGGGAATTGGAGAGAAAAGCACAAAAATTAAAAAAAGTAAGAGACAAAAAGAGAGGGGAAAAATGAGAGGGGATTAAGGATATAAGGGAATTGGAGGGAAAAGCACAAAAATTAAATAAAGTAAGAGATAAAAAGAGAGGGGAAAAATGAGAGGGGATTAAGGATATAAGGGAATTGGAGAGAAAAGCACGAATATTAAATAAATTAAGCGACAAAAAGAGAGGGGAAAAATGAGAGGGGATTAACGATATAAGGGAATTGGAGGGAAAAGCACAAAAATTAAATAAAGTAAGAGACAAAAAGAGAGGGGAAAAATGAGAGGGGATTAAGGATATAAGGGAATTCGAGAGAAAAGCACAAAAATTAAATAAAGTAAGAGACAAAAAGAGAGGGGAAAAATGAGAGGGGATTAAGGATATAAGGGAATTGGAGAGAAAAGCACGAATATTAAATAAATTAAGCGACAAAAAGAGAGGGGAAAAATGAGAGGGGATTAAGGATATAAGGGAATTGGAGGGAAAAGCACAAAAATTAAATAAAGTAAGAGACAAAAAGAGAGGGGAAAAATGAGAGGGGATTAAGGATATAAGGGAATTGGAGGGAAAAGCACAAAAATTAAATAAAGTAAGAGACAAAAAGAGAGGGGAAAAATGAGAGGGGATTAAGGATATAAGGGAATTGGAGAGAAAAGCACGAATATTAAATAAATTAAGCGACACAAAGAGAGGGGAAAAATGAGAGGGGATTAAGGACATAAGGGAATTGGAGAGAAAAGCACAAAAATTAAATAAAGTAAGAGACAAAAAGAGAGGGGAAAAATGAGAGGGGATTAAGGATATAAGGGAATTGGAGGGAAAAGCACAAAAAATAAATAAAGTAAGAGACAAAAAGAGAGGGGAAAAATGAGAGGGGATTAAGGATATAAGGGAATTGGAGAGAAAAGCACGAATATTAAATAAATTAAGCGACAAAAAGAGAGGGGAAAAATGAGAGGGGATTAAGGATATAAGGGAATTGGAGGGAAAAGCACAAAAATTAAATAAAGTAAGAGACAAAAAGAGAGGGGAAAAATGAGAGGGGATTAAGGATATAAGGGAATTGGAGGGAAAAGCACAAAAATTAAATAAAGTAAGAGACAAAAAGAGTTGGGAAAAATGAGAGGGGATTAAGGATATAAGGGAATTGGAGGGAAAAGCACAAAAATTAAATAAAGTAAGAGACAAAAAGAGAGGGGAAAAATGAGAGGGGATTAAGGATATAAGGGAATTGGAGAGAAAAGCACGAATATTAAATAAATTATGCGACAAAAAGAGAGGGGAAAAATGAGAGGGGATTAAGGATATAAGGGAATTGGAGGGAAAAGCACAAAAATTAAATAAAGTAAGAGACAAAAAGAGAGGGGAAAAATGAGAGGGGATTAAGGATATAAGGGAATAGGAGAGAAAAGCACGAATATTAAATAAATTAAGCGACAAAAAGAGAGGGGAAAAATGAGAGGGGATTAAGGATATAAGGGAATTGGAGAGAAAAGCACAAAAATTAAAAAAAGTAAGAGACAAAAAGAGAGGGGAAAAATGAGAGGGGATTAAGGATATAAGGGAATTGGAGGGAAAAGCACAAAAATTAAATAAAGTAAGAGATAAAAAGAGAGGGGAAAAATGAGAGGGGATTAAGGATATAAGGGAATTGGAGAGAAAAGCACGAATATTAAATAAATTAAGCGACAAAAAGAGAGGGGAAAAATGAGAGGGGATTAACGATATAAGGGAATTGGAGGGAAAAGCACAAAAATTAAATAAAGTAAGAGACAAAAAGAGAGGGGAAAAATGAGAGGGGATTAAGGATATAAGGGAATTCGAGAGAAAAGCACAAAAATTAAATAAAGTAAGAGACAAAAAGAGAGGGGAAAAATGAGAGGGGATTAAGGATATAAGGGAATTGGAGAGAAAAGCACGAATATTAAATAAATTAAGCGACAAAAAGAGAGGGGAAAAATGAGAGGGGATTAAGGATATAAGGGAATTGGAGGGAAAAGCACAAAAATTAAATAAAGTAAGAGACAAAAAGAGAGGGGAAAAATGAGAGGGGATTAAGGATATAAGGGAATTGGAGGGAAAAGCACAAAAATTAAATAAAGTAAGAGACAAAAAGAGAGGGGAAAAATGAGAGGGGATTAAGGATATAAGGGAATTGGAGAGAAAAGCACGAATATTAAATAAATTAAGCGACACAAAGAGAGGGGAAAAATGAGAGGGGATTAAGGACATAAGGGAATTGGAGAGAAAAGCACAAAAATTAAATAAAGTAAGAGACAAAAAGAGAGGGGAAAAATGAGAGGGGATTAAGGATATAAGGGAATTGGAGGGAAAAGCACAAAAAATAAATAAAGTAAGAGACAAAAAGAGAGGGGAAAAATGAGAGGGGATTAAGGATATAAGGGAATTGGAGAGAAAAGCACGAATATTAAATAAATTAAGCGACAAAAAGAGAGGGGAAAAATGAGAGGGGATTAAGGATATAAGGGAATTGGAGGGAAAAGCACAAAAATTAAATAAAGTAAGAGACAAAAAGAGAGGGGAAAAATGAGAGGGGATTAAGGATATAAGGGAATTGGAGGGAAAAGCACAAAAATTAAATAAAGTAAGAGACAAAAAGAGTTGGGAAAAATGAGAGGGGATTAAGGATATAAGGGAATTGGAGGGAAAAGCACAAAAATTAAATAAAGTAAGAGACAAAAAGAGAGGGGAAAAATGAGAGGGGATTAAGGATATAAGGGAATTGGAGAGAAAAGCACGAATATTAAATAAATTATGCGACAAAAAGAGAGGGGAAAAATGAGAGGGGATTAAGGATATAAGGGAATTGGAGGGAAAAGCACAAAAATTAAATAAAGTAAGAGACAAAAAGAGAGGGGAAAAATGAGAGGGGATTAAGGATATAAGGGAATAGGAGAGAAAAGCACGAATATTAAATAAATTAAGCGACAAAAAGAGAGGGGAAAAATGAGAGGGGATTAAGGATATAAGGGAATTGGAGAGAAAAGCACAAAAATTAAATAAAGTAAGAGACAAAAAGAGAGGGGAAAAATGAGAGGGGATTAAGGATATAAGGGAATTGGAGGGAAAAGCACAAAAATTAAATAAAGTAAGAGATAAAAAGAGAGGGGAAAAATGAGAGGGGATTAAGGATATAAGGGAATTGGAGAGAAAAGCACGAATATTAAATAAATTAAGCGACAAAAAGAGAGGGGAAAAATGAGAGGGGATTAAGGATATAAGGGAATTGGAGGGAAAAGCACAAAAATTAAATAAAGTAAGAGACAAAAAGAGAGGGGAAAAATGAGAGGGGATTAAGGATATAAGGGAATTGGAGAGAAAAGCACAAAAATTAAATAAAGTAAGAGACAAAAAGAGAGGGGAAAAATGAGAGGGGATTAAGGATATAAGGGAATTGGAGAGAAAAGCACGAATATTAAATAAATTAAGCGACAAAAAGAGAGGGGAAAAATGAGAGGGGATTAAGGATATAAGGGAATTGGAGGGAAAAGCACAAAAATTAAATAAAGTAAGAGACAAAAAGAGAGGGGAAAAATGAGAGGGGATTAAGGATATAAGGGAATTGGAGGGAAAAGCACAAAAATTAAATAAAGTAAGAGACAAAAAGAGAGGGGAAAAATGAGAGGGGATTAAGGATATAAGGGAATTGGAGGGAAAAGCACAAAAATTAAATAAAGTAAGAGACAAAAAGAGAGGGGAAAAATGAGAGGGGATTAAGGATATAAGGGAATTGGAGAGAAAAGCACGAATATTAAATAAATTAAGCGACAAAAAGAGAGGGAAAAAATGAGAGGGGATTAAGGATATAAGGGAATTGGAGGGAAAAGCACAAAAATTAAATAAAGTAAGAGACAAAAAGAGAGGGGAAAAATGAGAGGGGATTAAGGATATAAGGGAATTGGAGAGAAAAGCACGAATATTAAATAAATTAAGCGACAAAAAGAGAGGGGAAAAATGAGAGGGGATTAAGGATATAAGGGAATTAGAGGGAAAAGCACGAAAATTAAATAAAGTAAGAGACAAAAAGAGAGGGGAAAAATGCGAGGGGATTAAGGTTATAAGGGAATTGGAGGGAAAAGCACGAAAATTAAATAAAGTAAGAGACAACAAAGAGAGGAGTAAACCTTCCTTCTAAATAGAAAACGGCGTATTTCGTATCTTCTA
>JAXCGZ010005713.1:85000-115000 GCA_037179515.1 Halocaridina rubra | reverse complement strand
CAGATTGCATATTCCTAGACCTCCAGAAAGCGTTTGACACTGTTCCACATGGGAGACTTATTAGGAAGCTGCAATCAATGGCTAGAATAGGTGGAAATGTTTTGGAATGGATAAAAACTTACTTAGAAGGAAGGGAACAGAGGGTTAGAGTAAGACACTCAGTGTCTGAATGGAGAAGAGTTAGTAGTGGAATTCCACAGGGTTCAGTTTTAGGGCCACTTTTGTTCCTTGTATATGTAAATGACCTACCAGAGTCTGTAAATTCATTCATGAATATGTTTGCAGATGATGCAAAGATTGTGAAGAAAGTAAAAAACGAGAACAATGGTAGAGAACTTCAGGAGGATCTAAATAATCTGCATGAGTGGTCAGAAAAGTGGCTAATGAAATTCAATACTTCAAAATGTAAGGTAATGAGAATGGGTACAAGTGCAAGAAGGCCCAAGCTTGACTACTCGGTGGCTGGAGTACAACTTCAAGAGACAGAAAATGAGAGAGATCTAGGAGTAAACATACTGGCAGATTTGTCTCCAGAAATACATATAAATGGCATAGTAAGGGCAGCATATGCATTCTTATCAAATGTAAGGGTAGCCTTCAGGCACATGGACAAGGAAATGTTCAGAAATATTTATGTAACCTATGTGAGGCCAAAACTCGAATATGCAGCCCCCTTTTGGAATCCGCACTTGAAAAAGCACATAGCTAAGCTTGAAAAAGTTCAAAGACATGCCACGAAACTGGTGGCAGAAATACGCAATCTCAGTTATGATGAGAGGCTGAGGGAATTAGACTTACCATCACTCGAAGCTAGAAGAGTAAGGGGGGATATGGTGACAGTCTTTAAATTCCTTCATGGTTATGATAGAGTGGATAGGGATCGATATTTTGATATGGCTGGCTCTAGAACTAGAGGTCATAGTTTGAAGCTTGGTAAGAAAACTTGTTTGCAGGATGTAAGGAAATACTTTTTCAGTGTAAGAGTAGTTGATAATTGGAATTGGCTAAGCGAGGAGGTAGTTAATGCTATCTCAATCCATAGTTTTAAGGACAGGTACGATAAGTATCACTAAGTATAAAATGGAACCGATCAGGAGACGGGAAGATACGAGCTTTGGGCTCTTTCCCGTAAGCACAATTAGGTAATCACAATTAGGTAATTACACACACACACACACACACACTCTCTCTAAAGAGAGTGGATGGAAGCATCACTGAGACGGATGAAGAGATCTGCAAAGAATTGAACAAGGAGTTTCAGTCAGTATTTACAGTAGAAAATACCCCACCCCCTCAGATTGCAGTGATTGAAGCTCAAGGGCCGGTATTAGAGAACATCAACCTTACAGCCACAGAGGTATGCAAAGCGCTGATGGATTTAGATGTTCATAAAGCTACAGGTCCTGATGACATATCCCCTCATGTGCTTAAAAAATGCGCAAACACAATATCAGTGGCACTAAGTATCATATTTAAGGAGTCACTGGAGTCGGGGAAGATTCCAAGATGCTGGAAACAAGCAAATGTGATACCTATCTTCAAAAAGGGAAGGAGGGATACGGCTCTGAACTATAGACCAGTTTCCTTGACCAGCATAGTTTGCAAAGTTATGGAGAAACTACTAAGGAAACATATCTCTCTTCACTTGGAATCCTTCAACTTTTTGTCAGTGAGGCAACATGGCTTCAGAGAAGGTAGATCAACAGTAACAAACTTATTAGAATTTTATGATGAGGTAAGCCAAATCTTACAGGAAAGAGAGGGCTGGGCAGATTGCATATTCCTAGACTTCCAGAAAGCGTTTGACACTGTTCCACATGGGAGACTTATTAGGAAGCTGCAATCAATGGCTAGAATAGGTGGAAATGTTTTGGAATGGATAAAAACTTACTTAGAAGGAAGGGAACAGAGGGTTAGAGTAAGACACTCAGTGTCTGAATGGAGAAGAGTTAGTAGTGGAATTCCACAGGGTTCAGTTTTAGGGCCACTTTTGTTCCTTGTATATGTAAATGACCTACCAGAGTCTGTAAATTCATTCATGAATATGTTTGCAGATGATGCAAAGATTGTGAAGAAAGTAAAAAACGAGAACAATGGTAGAGAACTTCAGGAAGATCTAAATAATCTGCATGAGTGGTCAGAAAAGTGGCTAATGAAATTCAATACCTCAAAATGTAAGGTAATGAGAATGGGTACAAGTGCAAGAAGGCCCAAGCTTGACTACTCGGTGGCTGGAGTACAACTTCAAGAGACAGAAAATGAGAGAGATCTAGGAGTAAACATACTGGCAGATTTGTCTCCAGAAATGCATATAAATGGCATAGTAAGGGAAGCATATGCGTTCTTATCAAATGTAAGGGTAGCCTTCAGGCACATGGACAAGGAAATGCTCAGAAATATTTATGTAACCTATGTGAGGCCAAAACTCGAATATGCAGTCCCCTTTTGGAATCCGCACTTGAAAAAGCACATAGCTTAGCTTGAAAAAGTTCAAAGACATGCCACGAAACTGGTGCCAGAAATACGCAATCTCAGTTATGACGAGAGGCTGAGGGAATTAGACTTACCATCACTCGAAGCTAGAAGAGTGAGGGGGGGATATGGTGACAGTCTTTAAATTCCTTCATGGTTATGATAGAGTGGATAGGGATCGATATTTTGATATGGCTGGCTCTAGAACTAGAGGTCATAGTTTGAAGCTTCGTAAGAAAACTTGTTTGCAGGATGTAAGAAAATACTTTTTCAGTGTAAGAGTAGTTGATAATTGGAATTGGCTAAGCGAGGAGGTAGTTAATGCTATCTCAATCCATAGTTTTAAGGACAGGTATGATAAGTATCACTAAGTATAAAATGGAACCGATGAGGAGACGGGAAGATACGAGCTTTGGGCTCTTTCCCGTAAACACAATTAGGTAATCACAATTAGGTAATCACACACACACACACACACACACACACACACACACACACATATATATATATGGAAGGAAAAGCCCATTAAATAAAACGAAAATATATATATAAAGTACTAATTGTGATTACCTAATTGTGTTTACGGGAAAGAGCCCAAAGCTCGTATCTTCCCGTCTCCTCATCGGTTCCATTTTATACTTAGTGATACTTATCATACCTGTCCTTAAAACTATGGATTGAGATAGCATTAACTACCTCCTCGCTTAGCCAATTCCAATTATCAACTACTCTTTCACTGAAAAAGTATTTCCTTACATCCTGCAAACAAGTTTTCTTACCAAGCTTCAAACTATGACCTCTAGTTCTAGAGCCAGCCATATCAAAATATCGATCCCTATCCACTCTATCATAACCATGAAGGAATTTAAAGACTGTCACCATATCCCCCCTCACTCTTCTAGCTTCGAGTGATGGTAAGTCTAATTCCCTCAGCCTCTCGTCATAACTGAGATTGCGTATTTCTGGCACCAGTTTCGTGGCATGTCTTTGAACTTTTTCAAGCTTAGCTATGTGCTTTTTCAAGTGCGGATTCCAAAAGGGGACTGCATATTGAGTTTTGGCCTCACATAGGTTACATAAATATTTCTGAGCATTTCCTTGTCCATGTGCCTGAAGGCTACCCTAACATTTGATAAGAATGCATATGCTGCCCCTACTATGCCATTTATATGTATTTCTGGAGACAAATCTGTAAATATGTTTACTCCTAGATCTCTCTCATTCTCTGTTTCTTGAAGTTGTACTCCTGCCACCGAGTAGTCAAGCTTCGGCCTTCTTGCACTTGTACCCATTCTCATTACCTTACATTTTGAAGTATTTAATTTCATTAGCACTTTTGTAACCACCCATGGAGACTATTTAGATCTTCCTGATGTTTTCTACCATTGTTCTCGTTTATGTATGTTTATGTATGTGTGCATGTATATATGTATATATGTGTATGCATATATGTATATGTTTGTGTATGTACATGTATTTGGGTATATATATATATATATATATATATATATATATATATATATATATATATATATATATATATATATATATATATATATATATATTTTTTTTTTATGTAGATATTCACCCTGGGGGGATGAATGGGCTATAGTGAGCCCGCAGGTAAGCTGATTGGTAGCTGGAACAATACTGCAAAAAGTAAAAAACTTCAAGTTGATCTTAACGGGGTTAGTATTCTCCTTATTATTGGTTTGAAGATGCCTTGATTTTAAGGGAAGAAGAAATATGGGATAGGATAGTGGTGAAGAAGGGAGAGTTGATGGTGCCGCGTGAATGCCATTGACCCCTGGGGGACCACCAAAAAGGAAGGGCGAAAGAGGAGATAGGAAAGGCAAAAATAAATTCTTTTAATATAAAAAATGAAAAATAAATGGATGACATTGTATAAGAAGAAAAAATATTTGCTGATGACCAGCAAGGGACAAGGCTTCCTTATTGGAACCACATCAGCATATGTTGGGTTCATGCTGGAGAGGTTGAGGGAAGTGTTTTTAACCTCTTTAGCTCTTTGCTATGTCTTTGTGCTGTTGCTTGATTATTTGGGTGGTGGTTACTGGCTGATAATGTTCTGTAGGCTGTCCAGATGATTCATTGCTGCTTCTATTATGGTGTTAGCAGCTTGAGGGGCATTTGGGTCAATGTTTGGATTACCTGGGTTCAATCTTCTGTTGTATTTTTGAGAAGACTTCACATTCGAAGATGTTGTGGAGGAGGGATTGTGGTGTAGCTTCCTGGCAAAAATTGCACTCCATGACGAGGTTTTCAATCATTTGCCAGGTGCAATTGTATCCGAATCTCAGTCAAGAGATGGTGAGTGCTGTTCTTCTGTAGAGGTTCTTGGGTAGGGTGATGCACTGGAGGTTGGTGTCGGTTTTGTACCACGACGTAGAGGCAGATTCTGTGCCCGTGCACAGATTGTGTCTTGCTAGCTTCAAATTGAAGAGTGAGCTGGTGGCCTTGGCCTTTATCTGGAGAGTCCCGGGGGGACAGAGATACTTGAATCTCTGCCCGGAGAGAAACTCTTTTGGCTGGTAGGTTGGCTTCTTCATTTCCTTTGATGCCAAGGTGGTTGGGCATCCAAGCAAGGGTGACGGCTTTGCCAGTGCTGATAGTCCTGTCGTAGAGGTGAAGGATGTTGGCAATGAGTCTCATGTTGTCTCTTAGTTGTGAATTCTTAATGGCCTGTAAGGCACCTTTGAAATCAGTGAAAATGAGGGTAGGGTCAGTTTCTTACTGAGTAAAGAAGTTAAGGGCATTGGTGATGGCAACCAGCTCAATTTGGAGTGAGGAGCAGAAGTATGACAATCTCCAGGATTTTACATGTTCTTCAGTGATGTAGACAGCAGCTGAGGCTCCAGTTTCTTGATTAACTGAGCCACCTGTGTAGATGAATCGAGAGTTGTGCCTGCCTCAGCTCTGGATTTTGTCCTTATACATCTTTTTGAAGATGAGCGGGTTGACAGAGCTCATGGGTTTGTCAGGAAGCTTGATCTTCTTGTTGAGTGGCTGGTCGCCCCATGGGGGAGAGCATCGGTAGTCAGGGTGCAGAGTGTCCAGGTTCTTGGATAGGATGTCCTCCTTGACTCCTAAGGCCTACAGCTCACCACAGACCTTGGCTTTTCAGGTCATTTTGGGGAGGCCCGGGTGTTGGCCAAGAGCTAGTTTGAAGTTAGTGCTGGCGAGGTAGGGACATTGTGCCATGATGGTTTTGGCTACTGTCAGGGTCATTCTCTGTAAAAATCTATGCTTTAGTGGCAGGAGATTGGATTCCAGTGGTAGATTTTCAATTTTAGTCCACATGGGGGCTACTAGGATGGTCAGAATGGCATTATTTTGGAACACCTAGATCTTTTAGGGGCCAAAGGGAGGGACAAGCATAGTCCAAGAGGATCTGCATAGCTTGCATGTAGAAAGTTTTAAGGAGACTGAAGGTTGCACAGTCGCAGATGTTTAACAGTTGCCATAGTACAGACAGGCGCATGTTGCACTTGTCATGCAGTTATTGTATCTTGGGTCCAAAGTAGAGAGGGCTGTTGATGTATACCCCCAGGTAAAGGTGCCTAGTGACTCAGTCCAAAGGGCCATTATTTATGACCAATCTTGTGTTTGGTCTTCATTGGTGTATACAGCTGGGACTTGTCAAAAGACATATTGCCTCTTGTGATGAAGGCAAAGTAACCTGCATAGTTCAAGATCTTGGTCCCGGGAAGCAGTTTAATGTCCATGATATTTTCCATGAGACAACTGAAGAGGAAGAGAGTGAGAATTCCACCTTGGGGGGTTCCATTTTCGTGTTGTTTGTAATTGGAGTAGTACCCTTGCACTTTAACTCGAGCACTGCGGTTTAGTAGACTCAGCTTGATCCAGGAGAGAAGGTTCCCTTTGCCTTTGACCTGCTTGTTCACTAGGGCAGAGAGAATAGCAGGCACATTGGCTAGTTCTAAGGCCTTCTCTATATGGAGGAAGACAAAGAACCCATGGCAGTCATTTATGAATGATAACAAGGATGCTATGCATTCTGAAGTGCTTAAGCCCAGTTGGTAGGAAATATGTCCTCATGGAAGGGTGGGTACTTCCAGCAAAGCCTGTTTGTTTAGTACCATTATCTCGGCTGTTTTGCTCAAACAGCTTAAGAGGATATAGGGCGTGGGTTATCTGGATCCTTTGGTTTAGGAAAGGGGTGAGTGTCATCCTTGATTCATGAGGCTGGTCTAACTCTTTATGTGTAAGTGCAGTTTACAAGTGAGAGTAAAGAAAGTTGCCCCTATGGCCCAAGATTCTGAATCATCGAATACGTAATTCTGTCTGCCCAAGGGGCTGCGTTCTTTGAGCTCTTACTCACTTTCCACAGTTCGGCCAGGGTGAAGAGGGTGTCAGTGAGGTCCTCGGTGTTGATGGATTCTTCAATTTCTTCCCATCTTACAATGATGAAATCCTGTAGAGTTCTTCTAGTCATGACGGGGAGCTGAGTGAAGTTGGCTCTCTCAGCGAATTAGAGGGAGAGCTCTTCCATTACTCTGCTGGGGTGTTTGTGTGGGATGGTTTTTGGACTTCTTCCCTTGGCAAAGTAGTTGAAATTTCTCCACATTTGGCCTACAGAGGTGTTGGTGTCTAGTGTGGAGCACCGTTCAAGCCATTTTTCCCTTTGGATTTCTTTTGTCTCTTCATGAACATGTTCTTTGACTGCCTGGAGGGCACATTAAAGTCTTCAGTGGGGCAATTTCTATGGACTTTTCAGACGATATTGAGTCAGTAATTGAGTTCTTTGACTCTACCACAGTAGTATCATCTATTACAGTGGTTTGTTTATCCTTGCTTGCAAAGAGGGCTGGATGAGTCAGCTGTGGCTTGCAAGGCCTTGACTAGTTCAAGCTCAGTTTAATCATTGTCCCCTGGATTTGTGTATGCTGGATACCAGTTGCTCAGGTGCTCCTGGAATTGGCATCAGTTAGCCCTCTTGAAATTCCATTGAGGAGGTGGAGCAGGGATCTGGAAGGTATCTGGAGTTGTCAGCTTGAGGTGGATCCCGTAATGGTCGCTAGGGACATGAGGGTGTATGCCCCAAGTAGCGACTTGCCTTAGGGAGTTAGGGATAAAGGTTAGATCCATTGAGCATAATGATGTCCTCATGGTCGTCCAGCAAACTCATGATGTATCTGCCTGCCACACAGGCATAATTAGACTTGAACCTGGGGTGATGCACATTGAATTCGCCACCTATTACCAGGTCGGTTAGACTGGTTCTGCTAACGAGGGTGGTTAAGTCCAGTTCATCTTGTTGCTGTCTGTAGATGTTGTAGATGGCTATGCTGCTGACCTGTATTTTGATGTTGACAGCTAGGATGTGGACATCCTCACCACAATTAACAGGTTGTGTTATTTCTTCGGCCAGGAAGTTCTTTTTAATGAATGTGGTACTGCCTCTGTTCTTCCCTGGAGTCAAGTGGCGGTAAAATCCCTGGTATTCAAATACTTTGGGTATACTCTGTTCCAAACACAGGTTCTCCTGCACCATGATTACATCGATATTGTCAGCATTGGCAGTGTCTTCTAGGTGTTGAATTTTGTTACTCAACCCTTGAGCATTCTAATGTAGGTTCCCAAAATTAGGTATCTTGAAGGTTTAAGAAGAGGAGGTGAAAGGGGTATCGGTTTGTTGAAGGTCATGTTGATTTTTCCAGGTGAGTGCTTGAGTGACAATGCCGTGGGTGATTTCAGCAACATGGCTGAAAATATCTCTGGGAGTATGGCCCATGTTGCCATAGAAGAGCCTTACTGCCACTTTTATCACATGGGTGAGGAGTTGCGTGATGTCCTCTAGAGAGAAGAGGGGTTCAGGATTAAGAGTAGGTAGGACTGTGGGAATAGGAGAGGGTGTTGCAGAGGCTGCTGTGAAGGAGCACGGTTATTGAATCTGGGGTCTCGGGACTTGGTGTGGTTAGGGGGCTTGTGAGAGTTGTGTGGGGAAGTGATGGGAGTCTGAGTGTTGAGTGAGGAGGTAGTGGGTGTCTGTGTAGGAGCAGGTGTGGGAGGAGGTGTAGTTTGTGTGTTAAGAGAAGGGTTAGTGTTGTGTGTGGGGTTTGGGGAAAGTAAGCTGGGTCTGGGGAGGGCAGGGGGAGAAGTTGCCAAGGACTGGAGGTAGGAGGTTTTTGTGATTTTGTGCTTATTGGTCCTTTGTTTATTTTTAATATTTATATGTATTAAAGGGATTATCTACTATCCTACCAATATTCGTAATTAGAGATTAACATTCTAATGTTAATGACTCTTTAATGACTCTTAGTTGGTTTTTCTTTCATTGAGGATATTATTTCTTTTGTATTAGACCTGTTTTACTATTTTTAATGTTTAATTCCTTCAGGTCTCCGGAGTCTTTTATGTTTTTTTACTCCTTCTGTTATTGTTACTCTCTACATTCACTTGTGATAGAGAAGGAGTCCAGTTAGGACCCAAAATGTAACAATATTTTCTATGTGTTGTTTCACTGATGGCCTTCTTTGCCATTTAGTGCTGTATGCTAGCAGTTTGTGCTAACTTTCCATGTTAGTAATAATTTATTTAACTAAAATTCATCTACTGAGAACCAAGTGCCTTCTGTTTGAGAACCAAACTAGAGAATGTTTTTATAAGATTCAATATCATCCCTGTGTCTGCATCACTTCCAGTGTCACTAATATAACCGGACATCAATCCTTGATGTTCAATTCCGTAATAATATGAAATGCACACTGTACAGAAATATTTATGTGCCATGCAGATTGTTAGGCTAGGTTACTGGTGAAGAGATTTTAATAGTAAAGAATTAATTTGTCTATATTTTCAGGTCTTATTTCAATGGGTTTCGCCTACGGTATCTATAAATCCTGTCAGACCTCTGGAAGGGAACTCTTGAACAGTTCCAGAAATGCTGGAAGGAGAGTGGCTGCGACGCAAGAGAGAGGAACTGACAATCCAGTCTTCCTTGAACTGACTGCAACAGCACTGGCCAGGAATCACAGGCACGTTCAAGGAGGTACAAATAATTCTGTGGCCACTTTTCCCTCCCGTTCAAACCGAGAGATACTGGAGGACCGACCACCTGACTACTTCGAGATTACTGGCCTTCCAAAATCACCAATGGAGGACAATAGCCAGACCTGGAGACCCAAAGAAAATTGTTCAGTGCCTTCTCATGGTTCTCCAGAGACTATGACCTGCTCAACTATAGCCCAGAACAGACATTATACTTCTAGTTTATCCTTACCAGGGGATGAAGGGGAATTCACAGATATTCCAATCTTTGATGATGATGAACTGCCTTCCAGTATGGCCTTTCAGTCAACAGTACGCTTCCATCCAGTTCTGGACAGACTTCCAAGTTATGAAGAAGCTACTGCCACTGACTATCAGAATAACAATATCCATTATGATGACACGCCTTTGTGATACATTATATCTCCCATCATTGAAAATATTCTTGAGTCCCGATGAGTTTAAGAGACTCAACAAATACAGTATCCAATAAACAAAGAATGTGGATGCAAAGAGGGAAAACAAAGGAAGAAGAAATGCAAAGTTGCAAGGGCAGACATTAGGTAAAGGGTGGAAAGGTAAAAGAAAACGTAGAGATGCCGAAGGAATACTGAAGATATTCTTTTTGAAGGAAAAAGACCTAACTAATCCAGTGTTTCTTCCTGACTGCTTTATATAAGTGATTATTAACGGTGCAACACCTAGTCATTCCCAGATACTGTGGTGCTACACAGGGTTCTGTTTTTTTTATCACCTACTCTGTTCCTTCTCTTCATCAGTGATCTTCCTTGCCTTTTTTGACGATTTTATTCTTCATGTATCCTATGCCTTCTCTTCACGACCTTCACCTGCTGCTTGAAGTCAGTCTTTTGTTACTCTTTTTTTTTCTACTCTCACCTCCAACTACAGACTGTCTGAGTGGTGCACTAAAATTTTTATAAAATTAACACCTCCAGGACTCAGTTTCTGGCTATGCTTTTATTTTCTTCTCCTCCTAGTAGCCCTATTATTCATAAAAAAAAAAACAGCAATGTCTATCCTCTCAGTTTTATGAACACATTAGAAATTCAGATAACCTCAAGTTTGTCTTGGAGGAATCACTTAATTCACAGTGCAAAAGCTGCATCTAAGAAATTGGGACTTCTGTTTCACTATCGTCATTTCTCTACCTCATTACCACCAAATACTGTATCTAAAAAGGCCTTATCCGTCCATGTTTAGCTTACTGCTCTCAAATCTGGGGTGCTTCTTCTTGCACTTATATTCTTGATTTCTTGATAGGGTTGGATCTAAGGCCATCAGACTTATCAGTGATCCTCTTCTTACTTCTAATCTCGTAAATTTTCTCTTAGAAGGAAAGCATCATTTCTTTTTTTTTTTATTGGTTCTACTTCCATCACTACTCTCATGAGTTGGCAACATGCATTCCTCTTCCGGGGGGCATGTCCACCAGTGGCACCGTCATGCAGGTTCTGTGTGGAGATTTGTAGCTCGCAGATTGACTGGCGTTGTGACTGCTTCTTTCCTTCCAATTCCACACTCAGGAATTCTCTTCCTTCTTTTGTCTTCCCCAACTCTTAAGACCTTTCTTTTTTCAAAAAGCTGATCTATTGTCATCTCAGGGCCTCAGCCTACCATATTTCTAGGCCTTCATTACTTTGACTATTCTTTCAGCTGCCTATTTTATTGCTTATAATTCTCTTATTTCTGTATTGTCCTCAACCTGCTAGTCTTTTATTTTCTTATTTTTTTTTTGGTGCCTGGTCACGATGAGAGCAATATTCTTTGCCCTTCCTGGTGTCATCCTCAAATTAGAAAAAAAATATATGTGCACAGAACACCCCAATCCAGTGACTGAATCAATTTTGAACAACAAATGAAGATTCTTTGCGAGTTATAAGAACTAAACTAAGATGTTGTCGTCTTTTTTTTTTTATCCCCCGACTATCCCCGGTGAAACAAGTGCTAATTATCAGGATAATGACAATTTTGACACTATATTATCACTGCCACTGAAACTCCGGCAGAGGTTGTTCAACCATAATCATCATTTAAATCAGTGGTTCTTAACCCTTTTCAGTATATACACCCCTTTCAAATCAGCAGTCAGTTCTCGCCCCCCCCCTATTGCTGAAATACAAAAAAATGCTAAAAATACAAAGTTGATGTGATGAGTATTAATAACAAAACCACGTGTTATTTTTAGTTAATCTTCATTAGGAAATTAGGTTTAGAAATTTAGGTTTATCTCGATCTCAGAACACTGCTGAAGCCAAAAAAAAAAAAAAAAAAAATTCAGGAAAATTATAAAGCATATATAAAAATATATTTTGCTTTAATTATTCATAGGCATCCTCGCACCCCTTATGAACCAGCCTCGCACCCCTGGTTAAGAATAACTGATTTAAATGGTAGCACAATGGCTGTAATTACTTAATTTTAATTACCTGATTGTAATTACGGAAAAGAACCCTATGCTCGTAACTCCCCGTCTCCTGGTCGGTTCTATTATTGTACCCATTGATTCTTATCATATTTGTCCTTAAAACTATGAATTGAATTAGCTATGTGTATATGTATGTATGTATGCATGTATGTATGTATGTATGCATGTATATATGTATGTATGTTTGTCTTTCTGTTTATCTGTCTGTATGCATGCATGCATGCACGTATGCACACATGCATGTATGCATGCTTGTCTGTCTGTCTGTCTGTCTATCTGTCTGTCTGTCTGTCTGTATGTATGTATGTATGTATGTATGTATGTATGTATGTATGTATGTATGTATGTATGTATGTATGTATGTATGTATGTATGTATGTATGTATGTATGTATGTATGTATGTATGTACAGAAATACATTGGCACTGTATATGTTAAAACAGTTCTGGTGTGTTTTTTTTAATATTTTTTCTGATACGGTATTTGTTAAGTATGTTTCAGTGTGGTTTTCATTTTTTTACTCTCTCTCTCTCTCTCTCTCTCTCTCTCTCTCTCTCTCTCTCTCTCTCTCTCTCTCTCTCTCTCTCTCTCTCTCTCTTTTATTACTGATGTAAAAGAAAGGATGGAAAATAAGAACAAATATATAAATTAGTAGAAAAATATGAATGATTGCAAGTATATATAGACAATCAGTGATTAAATAATTAGTACATAAATAGATATGAAAATTAGTAATTAAATATATTATTATGTAAATACATATATGAACATATATAGCTAAGTAGATACATATACAAGAAATAAAAACCTTATATAAAGAGATATAGAACAATATATAATATAAATAATCAAATATATATAAATAGAATTTAATAGACTGTATTGCAAAGTGAAAAAATGTTTTTAGAAATAAATGTTTACAATAATACTTTGAGCAAGGTATTACTTCAGTTTATTAGCCCCTGTCAACTCAGCAACTACACCGAGTGTACCATTAGCTGTATGCAGCCAATGATGTAACAGTACCTACAGGAAGCAAGCCACTAAGAATCATTATTGAAAAATTCATTTTCTAAAAAGAAAGAAAAAAGAGGTTTCCATGAGTGCTGCGAGACGGGTTCTTTACGTGTAGCATAGCCGGACCTTGCGGAGGTACTGTTGCATCATAGACTCCACACATCTAATGGTGTATTCAAGATGGCTGGCGAGTCGATAATGTTTAGCACACGAGTTCTCTTATGATAAATTTGTTTTATCAGGGAAGAGGTTTTATCACATGAAATTGTACAAATAATGATTAAAGATTTTTATTCACTCTATGTTTTCTCTTTCAAGTTAATACCTTATTATTATTACTATTATTATTATTATTATTATTATTATTATTATTATTATTATTATTATTATTATTTCCCCCTGAGGGAGGGGGTAAGAATACTTCCTCCGTGTTCCCCTACGTGTCGTAAAAGTCGACTAAATGTGGCTGAGCGAGGGACTGGGAATTCCCTCCTCTGTATTTATTTCCCACAAAACGTCAGAGTATTTTCTCTGACTCAGCCACCCCCCTTACAAAGGGGAATATGCTTTGGTATATGAATGGGTAGATTATTATTATTATTATTATTATTATTATTATTATTATTATTATTATTATTATTATTATTGCATTGGGTCATGTATATTTATATAAGTTAACTCGTCATCACATCTCGCAACACTCAACAAACATCATTAAATAATTGTATGTGACACTTTGATAACTTCCATAATAACACATGTCATAATCACATATTTACCTACTCATATTTTAATTTTGAATCATAATAAAACTACAAATATAAAAATAAGAGACGTAAACATGATATTGCAACGCGACTGATTAGATAACTTTATTAAAATAAATAATTTGCATGATTGTTGTCCAAATCTGCAAAGGCCCCCAAAGACCTTCATATTATTTAGGTGTTGAATGGTGAGAGCGAGTTACGAAGGAACATTTTTCTCTCCAGAGTCTCGTTTTTTATTATTTTCTTCTTCAAAAATGGTTTTCAAAATGATTTACTCTTAACACTAAAGAACTTACACGGGTCTGATATGTGTATATTAGCAAGACTCGAAATATCTTCAAAAATACTATTTTCATTATTTTTAGATAATGTTATTTACTCGTTTCAGTGTCCATTAAAATATCAGTGAAAGAGCATATTTGAGCCAGACTCGACATCGCTTTCGTGTTTTTTTTTTATATATATATATTTTTTTTTTCATTTACGACTTTATAGATCTTATTTTGCAATTGCTAAAAGTGTCATTAACATTAATGAAGAAATATATCAAGCTAATGTGAAATATATTTGTCTAAATACCACAGAAAAATGAAAATATAGGAAAACCCGCTGGCATCCACGACTGAAGAAAAAAATATACCAATATGGAAAACGTAAGTATTTATGGAAATTACGAATGAATAATGTTATTATTAAGATGAAAATGTAAGTATATAATTTTCAAGTGATACCATTTTAGCAAATGTGAGGAGAGAGTTTGCTCTATTTTTTCGCGAGTTGATGTATATATATATTTTTTTACGTGAATTACTACTTAAAATGTATTATATACATTTAATACGTTAGGTTCTTTACCTTTAATGTTCGTCTTTTTATTCTTTGTTTCCACCTTTAACCCATATTTATATGGGGTCGCTGTTTCTTGCAAGCCTTTTCCACCTTGTGTTTAACGTCTTTTGTTCCTTAAGCCCGCAATATCATTTGCTATATCATCCATCTATAGAAACTTCAGCCTTCCTCCTCCCCTCCACCTCCATATCCATAAGCCTGCTATACACATATGCTTGACCTTCACTGCTAATGGAAGTTATATCTGGTCACAAGTCACAATATACAAGAAAATAATTTTCCTTAATAAATATATCAAGTTAGGACACTAGCAATGCACTACACCAGCTTGACCGCTTCCTTTGGCTAACTGATGTAAACAAACTCCCCCCCCCCAGATCAAAAAGGTTTGAGAGAGATTTGTTCATTTATTTAAGGGATTTTAATAATAACTTTATCGTATTTTTAATATATTTTTAGATATAATTTGAACTGTGTTATTGCTATTTTTTTTATATGGACTGCAATTTTGTTATTATTGTTGTTGTTGTTGTGCCATTCATTATTATTATCTATGTCATTTATGATTAGTTTCGCTAATTGGTAATACAAATGTACTCCTTACAATGATCAAAATGTTATCACTATACGAAAATGTCACTTATTTTATGCTTATTTACTTGCGCATTTTTGAGGTACGAGTGATTATTTATTTTAGAATTATTAGAGATTTATGATTCATTATATATGTATATTCTAATATGCTAATTTGGTGTAATATATATGTATGTGTAGTATTTACTATCACATACAAGCATACATACATACATATATATACGCTCTCAGTCATCAATTCATATATACTTAACTACCTGCACATCTACTCATGGTTTGTGCTGACAGATTCATTCCATATATACACAGTAATATGCTCACTTACTTGCTATACAAAACATGTTGTAATTGAAGCAATGACTCATAGTACGTTAATCAGTATCAAACTGGCAAAGGTAACCCTTGTGTATATTTATTCAACTATTGTTCTCAATGATTTACCAATAACAAGTGATAATGTTGTGTACTTGTGAATGAGACTATACCATGATCATTTTATTTATGACAAAATGGCCCATCCCACATTGTAGAGACTGTATCTACTTGGGTTATGCCAGGATCAGTATCAGGGCAGGTTTTGGTGGCGGAAAATATATTCCACTATTATCTTCTATTGTGTTTCTTATATATCATAATATTTCCAAGCAATTTTACATGTGGCGTTATGTGGCAACAATCTTCAGAGTTGTGAGTGGTAGTTTTTCCCTGTTATTTTACAAGCAATGGCTATCAGTAGTGTTTGGTCTATAATTGTTTGTAAAAAGTCTTATTAACAAGTGTAAGAGAAATATAGTTACCATCCACATATGGAATATGTAAGGCATGTAATTGTTTAAACTGCATAAGGCCATAATTTATTGACTTCTTTGCCAGATACCGCTACTGAGTAATCAGAGATTATTATTAAATATCATACTCCTTCAGTAATTTAGCCATAATTGATAAATTCCTATTCATTAAACAAAAGGTGATATTTATATATATATTTTTTCAAGTCACAGGAGAAGGGTTGGTGTCGTGCTGTAGGAGTTATGGCAGTTCTTCTCACATTTATTGGCATCGTGTGCTACGTAGTCATCAGTCCAGAGGATTTCTTTTGGTTTGCCATTGTGTTGTTTCTTGGTAAGTACCAAGAAACAGGGTTAAGAAACTGTGAGAAATCTTTAAATTACATGGTATAGACTGTATATACTAAGTTTAGTTTGTTGTAGATACATCTTGTGTGGATATGACATTCTTAGATGGAGGTAAACATTCTCAGATTACAAACACTGTCAATGTAAAAACACAATTCAGGTTGCAATTAATACTTAGCTGGCATATTTGCGAACTCACACTTGTCAGCATTTGCAATTACCGAGTCAGCAATATTTTTCATTTTTTCTCACAGGTGTAATCTGCGCTGTTGTCTTATTGGTAACTTATTTAAAAGAGAGCAGCGAGCTAGAAGCAGGCATGATATATGTGCAAAATTATGGTTCAATAAATCCAAGAAGAAGTGATCCTCCTCCGAATTATTCTTCTGTGATTATGGACACTGGAGCACCCTCTGTTGATGCCCTCGCAGCCTTAGAAACTGAATATAAAGAGAAATTCAGAGACTGCTCTGAAGAGGAGTTGCCAACATATGAATCTGCCATGTGCAGTGGGCAGGTGCCCAGCAAGATATGAGTTAATTTTAGTCTGTATTTTTATTTACTGTTTTCTAATCTCATTTTGTACCTGAAATATAAACATGTGGATGTAATTATATTAAAGAGGATATAATTTTATGATTTATTGATATTAAAACAACCTATTAAAATCTTTTATATAGTTTTTTTTTTCAAGGACACTACTATCGGAAATATCTTCTTACAATGGACTATCAGCTATTTGTTGTTTTTATCTAGTATAACCATCGACAGGTTGTAACTTTTTTTTTTTTTTTTTTTAGAACCATAATGCTGGTTCAGTGTTGCATAAATAAATCCTTATTGGAAATTTAAGAATATATGAATGTACAACAATTTTGAAATGAAGTACAAAAGAGGATGTAGAAAAACAACAAATAGCTGCCTCACAGACGCTCAAACAACGTGTTCTTGACAACAATGACGATAGTGTGGCATATCTCGGGGGCTCATTTCGCGTGTCAAGTTATGCGAAAGTGATGCTGTCCCTTGGGTGTATAGTGATGTAACTTTATGCTAGTATAGTGACACAGTACATAGAGAGGTTAGTGATTTAACTTCACGCTCATATAGTGAACATAGGCAGTAGACGAGTTTGTTTTGTTCTCGGTTATAAACTTAAATATAAGTGTTTGAGATAGTGACGCTATTCCTGGAGATCATAGTGACGTAAATTTGTGCTTGTATAGTGACTTAGTACCTGCAGAAGATCGTGAAATAATGTCAATCATAACAAGAGAAGCCGTAAGCGTGGAGAAGTTGAAGCTGTTTTGGTCTCAGTTGTAGAGTTTAATATACGAATAGCTTGGTGATAGTGACGTTGTCACTGGAGAGTATAGTGACGTAACTTCGTGCTTGTATAGTGA
The DNA here is from genome assembly GCA_037179515.1 of Halocaridina rubra. Taxonomy (NCBI): domain Eukaryota; kingdom Metazoa; phylum Arthropoda; class Malacostraca; order Decapoda; family Atyidae; genus Halocaridina; species Halocaridina rubra. The sequence continues at coordinate 97,281 of JAXCGZ010005713.1, read as the reverse complement.
CGTAGTGCCTGGAGAGAATAGTGAAGTGGTACCAGACACAGAAAAGGAAGCCGTAGGGGTGGTAAGTGTTGAATTTGGTTTGGTCTCATGTGAAGACTTCGGAGTATCTTTCTCCTTATTTTCAGACCCTTTTGGGTTTGCTTTAGCCCCTGGGCTATTCCCACTAGCACCAGCATCACTGTTTGACAGCCCCGTGACCGTGAACGATTCGTAGGAAGGGCTTGATTCATTATTTTGGTCTGCGCATGCTCCGTACGTTCTGACATAACGAATTCGTATGGGCAGGCAATTGACATTAGAATCCGGCTGAGTGTACGGCTTCAGTCTTATTAAGGACCAAATAATTGCTGGAATAATATATAATAATAATAATAATAATAATAATAATAATAATAAAGGTTAGGTTTGGTTGTATAATAATAGCCTCAATAGTTATGATACCAATTTCTCAAATTAATACACAGTATATTATGTTGAGAGAGAGAGAGAGAGAGAGAGAGAGAGAGAGAGAGAGGAGAGAGAGAGAGAGAGCATACCTATGAAAAACAGAAAGAGAGCCCATCGCAGGTCAGTCGGATGATAAAATGCATACATGATATCTAGTCCTGTCAACCCGATCAGGATGAGTATGACCATCACTCGGACAAATTCTATGATCTGCAAAGAATAAAATTATTAATTTTTACTTATGAAATGGAAAGAAAACTATTAAAATTTTAGTGTAAATTCTATCATCTGCAAATAATAGACTGATAAATGTTTACTTTCACACCCCTACTTATGAAATATAATGAAATTTGTTGGAGTATTCTGGCAAATTTAAAAAAAATGTTATGAAAATTATTGTAACATTATGAGAGGCGATCTGCAAATAATAAAGTGGTAAATGTTTACTTGCGCACCTCATTTATAATAAAAATGCATTTATGTATATTATTATATGAGATTAGCATTTGTTAGATTTATTGGGTTAATTCAGGCCCCACTTAAGAAATAAGATGGTAATGGAATTTTTTTTTAAACTTTTACATTCCACACCTCCATTTATGAAGAAATTTAATTATATTCATTATAATATTAGGTTAGGGTTAATTAGGCTAGTTCAGCTCAGTATATAATTGCAATTATTATTTTAAATGTTTATTTCCATATCTCATTGAGGAAAAGTAATGAATATTTAGTTAAGTTTGGTTAGTTTACTTTGCTCCTAGTTCAGAAACAAATTAATAATTGAAATAACTGTTTTATGCTTGTTCTTGATGTTTTCAGTATGTGTATTTTCATTTCACTCTTACGGCGTGTTCTAGTAAACATTTACCCAGGAAATGTTTCAACAAATTCTGTCTCCCACTGAGGCTGGATTTACATGTACTGGTGGCAAAATTAAGTCTGGTTAGATAAATACAGGTTTCTGTACTGGCTTTTTCATTAATTAACTTAAGTGTACTACTGATTACCATACCCTTGAACAGCTAGCTTCTTCGCATTTCATAGTCTAAATCTTTTTATAGAATCAGTGTCACAGATGGGATTAATAAAACAATTAGTTTCATTGTCTGAGTTAGTTACAGGCCTCAATTTTAAACTGAAAATCATTATAATTACCACAATTCATAGTGTAATTTTGCATTAAATTAGAATAAACACAGCATAAACACATTTCATATTCCATATCAGTTATGGGCCTCAATTTCACAGTTATCAATTGGGGATGCTATACTTCCAGACTACTCCAGCAAAAGTGTATTGCCCGGCTTTACCAGTCTAACCTTGCTTATCACCTAAGATTGGCTTCATCAGTTCAGCTCCACAATGGAGACTGGGGGCTTGCTACCCCTTTAATAATAATAATAATAATAATAATAATAATAATAATAATAATAATAATAATAATAATAATAATAATAATAATAAGAAGAAGAAGAAGAAGAAGAAGAAGAAGAAGAAGAAGAAGAAGAAGAAGAAGAAGAAGAAGAAGAAGAAGAAGAAGAAGAAGAAGAAGAAGAAGAATAGGTCTTATATGCAAAAGTGTTGTTAAACTTACTTGGCATCTCCTTTTACCATATGGTAGAATTAGGATAGGTTAAGTAAGGTTTAATACCTCCATGGGGAGTAGGATGCAATAACTAGTTAAGGTTAGGTTAGGTTTGTGTTGGGTACTGCCCATTGTCCTCTATAGACAATTAATAGTTATGAGTTGTTATTGAGGGCATATACATCCTATTTAACGATATAATAATAATAATAATTATCACAATAGTAATAACAACATACAACTATAAACATTGACTTTTCCAGGTGGGCTTCTTGCTCTTCTTATGATAATAATGGTAATAATGAAAATACGACCATAATACAATTCACTATAATACAATAATAAGTAAATACTTACAAAACCTCTCATTTTTGGCCTTGAATCCAGTAAGTATTCCTGTAGAAATGTATTTCAAATTTCAGCCGCTGTTACAGTTATTATGTAAAGCACCACTGTATATACAGATTGTTAACATAAATGTTAAATGACAACCACAACACTCAATTTTCTTAAAATTTGAGCAATTTTAATCAGCGTGAATTTTTTCATAATATTGTTTTCTCTTTTAGTTTTTTGTTTTTTTGTTCATTTATTCACTGTATATTTAAAGTTTATTTTGGTGATATAGGTCTGATGAAATTCTGTAATGACAGTATTTGTAGTTATTATGAAGCAGTTTGAACTTATGATTTAATTTTAGATTTTGTATAAACAGTTTATACTTATTAATATAACCTCAGATCATAAGCACTTTAGGTTAGGTTAGGTTAGGTAGAGTTTGTAAGGCAAATATTGGGGAGAGTATGGTTGTACCGTAATTGTATGAGCACATTCTAACCCAGTAACCTAACCTAACGTAACCTTAGTTTTTAGAGTGCAGATATATGCAGCTCTGTTGGAAAGAGTTCTAAAGGGAAGTTAACCATGTACTGTACTTCTCTTGCCAGCTTAATATTCACTGTTATATCTGATTGCATCACTTTGAGAGAATTTCACTGCATATATTTGGCAGCTTATCAGTCACTTATTTTCCATCGTCAATTGTGCATGTTTTATTTCATTCTTTTTACTCTCGCCATGTACCTGATAGAATGAAGTCTGTCAGTCTGAGGATCCATCATTCATGGATCGTCATTTAGCCTAGTTGCGTTTCCTGAGCAGTCACTTTCTACCAGTGGCTTTTTATGCCTAGCCGGGTTTGGGTCCAGTACTACAGTACTTAAGTTTTGGATTTTGTGTACTATCATACACATCTTTACATAGTTAAAGGAGGTAAAAGGAATGCTTGTGGTATGCTTAACTTCTGGTGAATGTATGCTTTGACTCGGCCACCCACTTTGCAAGGGAGATTTGGGCCTGTATATATATATATATATATATATATATATATATATATATATATATATATATATATATATATATATATATATATATATATATATATATATATATATATATATATATATATATATAAGTCAAATATCCCTTTATAGGGAGTGGCTGAGTCAGAGGTCATATACACGTGACTCATTGGGAAGAGAAAATATTGAGAAAGTGATAACAAGTCCCATCTTTTCGCCCCATTTAGTCGACTTTTATGGCTCGGAGGGAAACACGGAGATAGTACACTTGCCCCCTCCCTCAGGGTGTATATATATATATATATATATATATATATATATATATATATATATATATATATATATATATATATATATATATATATACATATATGTTGAGAATATAATACTTGTTAGAACAAGGTTGTAATCACATCTTTTCTATAGTGATATATTTGGTATACTGTAATCTCTAATGCTTACAGAATTTCACTTCTTGAGAGTTATTTTAGTGTTGAAAAGAATTTAATTGGAAAATAATGAAGAAAATTAACTATAAGGACAGAGAGAGAGAGAGAGAGAGAGAGAGAGAGAGAGAGAGAGAGAGAGAGAGAGAGAGAGAGAGAGAGAGAGAGAGAGAGAGAGAGAGAGAGAGAGAGAGCCGGTTTTACGTCACGGACTCTCTTTTCTATCAAGGGCTCGGATGGTTGCTTTCTTGCGAAGGGCTTGTTTTGGGAGATGTAATAGTTACCCCGAGTGTGTGCCATTGCTAACCTCAGACATTGGCTGGGCGCGAACCCTTGACCTGCTGCCTCAGAGTCGCGGGCGCTACCGCTTTTCCACGGTGACTACTTTAAGGACAGTGTGTGTTAAATATTATTTCCACTTTCACTGTCAACTAACTGATCACTGGTTTTTATAGTGATAGAGAGTGAACGTTCTTTAAGAAGATTCATAAAAATAAAAAGAATTATATAAAAGACAGCGAATGTTAAAGACTGTATCCACATTCACTGTCAACTGATCACTGGTATTTATAGTAACTGTTAAATAATAGATTCACTTTAATAAAAAAAATAAGATCTTAAAAGATAGTGAGTCTTTAAGTCGTGTGTCCACATTCACTGTCAACTGATCACTGAATTTTATAGTGACAGTGACTGTTTAATAACAGATCCACATTCACTATCAACTAATCACTGGGTTATGTGGTCACTAGGAAGCCTATATCCACTGGTTTTTGTGGTTACTGAAACTTTTATCCAATGGTTACTGTGGTTATAGCAAACACACTAAATCACTCATGATTCAGAGATTTTTTTTTCCTGGGTGCAGTCCCTTGAAAATTTTGGGTTTCTTGGTCCCTTAAACATCTGTGACAAATTGTGACTGGACACTCAAAATGAAAGACTTTGGCCCAATTCTTAAACAATGTAAACCTAGGATACCATATTGTTAGTTAGCTAGACACACACCAATGGATTTCATAAGCGCATCTGACGCGGTTCTGTGTATGGCTAGCCATACACAGAACTGCGTCAGATGCGCTTATGAAATCCATTGGTGTGTGTCTAGCTAACTAACAACATGGTATCCTAGGTTTACACTGTTCCTAGCTATACACAGAACCGCGTCAGATGCGCTTATGAAATCCATTTGTGTGTGTCTAACTAACTAACAATATGGTATCCTAGGTTTACACTGTTTAAGAAATCGGGCCTTTGTGTCAAGCTTATATATTTAGTTAAGAAACCCAGTAAATTATTATTTTATGATTATTCATATGATAGTTGTAGAGTGTAATTATGTATGCATTAACGGGCGTTTGTTTACATAGCTGATTGTTATGGAATGTAATTGCTATTTGATGTTTTATTTATTTTTTATTTTTCAAGTATTCTGTTGTTATTTTTGTTGTTGTTGTTGTTGTTGTTATTGTTGTATTTCTGTCTCTTCCTATTATACTTCTCCATTTTTAGCTTCTTCTTCTTCTTCTTCTTCTTCTTCTTCTTCTTCTTCTTCTTCTTCTTCTTCTTCTTCTTCTTCTTCTTCTTCTTCCCTCTCTAGTCTTTTCTTTTGCCCAATTTGAAGCCTGAGCGCTTGGAGAATCTGTTCCACACATTTAATGGTGTGCACACTGAGTCCTTTATCCGAAGAAATCTCTCTCTCTCTCTCTCTCTCTCTCTCTCTCTCTCTCTCTCTCTCTCTCTCTCTCTCTCTCTCTCTCTCTCTCTCTCTCTCTCTCTCTCTCTCTCTCTCTCTCTCTCTCTCTCTCTCTCTCTCTCTCTCTCTCTCTCTCTCATATATATATATATATATATATATATATATATATATATATATATATATATATATATATATATATATATATATATATATATAATAAAGTCATGAGATGCATGAGGAGTGTTAATGTTGGCTGATGGAATGTAGGAGTGAATGGGGAGTTGCCTTAAGAAGTTGAGAGTTTTAAGTATTTGGGGTCGCATGTATCTGGGACTGGACGAGTTGATGTAGAGGTAAATCACAGAGTGAAGGAAGTTAGTAATTGTCTAGGTGGGTTGAAAAGTGTAAGGAGAAATAGATATTTGGGTATGAATGCAAAGAGAAGGATATATGAAGGTGTGATTGTGCCAACAGCATTGTATGGACCAGAGACTTGGAATGCAAGAGAGAATGAAAGGAAGAAGTTGAATGTATTGGAGATGAGGTGTTTGAGAGGTATGATTGGTGTATCTAGAATAGAAAGAGAAAGATATGAGGATGTCAGGCAGAGAACAGGTGTAGGAATGAAGCTGTGGGCTAGGTTAGATCAGAGTGTGTTGAGATGGTTTGAACACATGGAAAGGATGAGTGATGAACGAATAGTGAAGAGAGTGTGGAGTTCAGAAGTGATTGGAGTTAGTTCAAGAGGGAGACCTAGAATGAGATGGATGGATGGCATGAAAAGAGCACTGAACGCACGTGGAATGTCATTGTAGCAGGGAAGAGTGCGTGCAAGAGATAGGAATGAGTGGAGGAAGATTGTGCATATATGAATCGGCCCAAAGGGATTTCTCGCACCTGCTAACTCAGGGAACTGTGGTGGACAGGTGTGAGGGGAGGTGCCATGTGATGAAGCGGTGGGGGCAAACCAGCTTTGGCTGTCGGGACTCATTGTGGAATATCCTTGCCCGCCTACCTTGTGGATGACCCAAGCAGGGTGAAAGGGGGGAGTCGTGGCAACCCTTTATCCCCAAGGAGCTGAGAGGAGTGGTTGAGGTGTGTGTGGATCGTGGTGAATGCGCGTTTCTTGGCTCGGCCACCCCCTTACAAGGGGAAATGAGACATGTATATATATATATATATATATATATATATATATATATATATATATATATATATATATATATATATATGTTATAAAGAAAGAATCTCTCTTCGCAGTAAATATGTTGAAACACACACACACACACACACACACACACACACACACACACACACACACACACACACACACACACACACACACACACACACACACACACACGTAGTTAATGCTATCTCAATCCATAGTTTTAAGGACAGGTATGATAAGTATCACTAAGTATAAAATGGAACCGATCAGGAGACGGGAAGATACGAGCTTTGGGCTCTTTCCCGTAAACACAATTAGGTAATCACATTTAGGTAATCTCACACACACACACACACTCACACACACAAAGGGAAGGAGGGATACGGCTCTGAACTATAGACCAGTTTCCTTGACCAGCATAGTTTGCAAAGTTATGGAGAAACTACTAAGGAAACATATCTCTCTTCACTTGGAATCCTTCACCTTTTTGTCAGTGAGGCAACATGGCTTCAGAGAAGGTAGATCAACAGTAACAAACTTATTAGAATTTTATGATGAGGTAAGCCAAATCTTACAGGAAAGAGAGGGCTGGGCAGATTGCATATTCCTAGACTTCCAGAAAGCGTTTGACACTGTTCCACATGGGAGACTTATTAGGAAGCTGCAATCAATGGCTAGAATAGGTGGAAATGTTTTGGAATGGATAAAAACTTACTTAGAAGGAAGGGAACAGAGGGTTAGAGTTAGACACTCAGTGTCTGAATGGAGAAGAGTTAGTAGTGGAGTTCCACAGGGTTCAGTTTTAGGGCCACTTTTGTTCCTTGTATATGTAAATGACCTACCAGAGTGTGTAAATTCATTCATGAATATGTTTGCAGATGATGCAAAGATTGTGAAGAAAGTAAAAAACGAGAACAATGGTAGAGAACTTCAGGAGGATCTAAATAATCTGCATGAGTGGTCAGAAAAGTGGCTAATGAAATTCAGTACTTCAAAATGTAAGGTAATGAGAATGGGTACAAGTGCAAGAAGGCCCAAGCTTGACTACTCGGTGGCTGGAGTACAACTTCAAGAGACAGAAAATGAGAGAGATCTAGGAGTAAAGATACTGGCAGATTTGTCTCCAGAAATACATATAAATGGCATAGTAAGGGCAGCATATGCATTCTTATCAAATGTAAGGGTAGCCTTCAGGCACATGGACAAGGAAATGTTGAGAAATATTTATGTAACCTATGTGAGGCCAAAACTCGAATATGCAGCCCCCTTTTGGAATCCGCACTTGAAAAAGCACATAGCTAAGCTTGAAAAAGTTCAAAGACATGCCACGAAACTGGTGGCAGAAATACGCAATCTCAGTTATGATGAGAGGCTGAGGGAATTAGACTTACCATCACTCGAAGCTAGAAGAGTGAGGGGGGATATGGTGACAGTCTTTAGATTCCTTCATGGTTATGATAGAGTGGATAGGGATCGATATTTTGATATGGCTGGCTCTAGAACTAGAGGTCATAGTTTGAAGCTTCGTAAGAAAACTTCTTTGCAGGATGTAAGGAAATACTTTTTCAGTGTAAAAGTAGTTGATAATTGGAATTGGCTAAGCGAGGAGGTAGTTAATGCTATCTCAATCCATAGTTTTAAGGACAGGTATGATAAGTATGACTAAGTATAAAATGGAACCGATGAGGAGACGGGAAGATACGAGCTTTGGGCTCTTTCCCGTAAACACAATTAGGTAATCACAATTAGGTAATCACACACACACACACACACACACACACACACACACACACACACACACACACACACACACACACACACACACAACACACACACACACAAACACACAAAGCTACTAAGGAAACATATCTCTCTTCACTTGGAATCCTTCAACTTTTTGTCAGTGAGGCAACATGGCTTCAGAGAAGGTAGATCAACAGTAACAAACTTATTAGAATTTTATGATGAGGTAAGCCAAATCTTACAGGAAAGAGAGGGCTGGGCAGATTGCATATTCCTAGACTTCCAGAAAGCGTTTGACACTGTTCCACATGGGAGACTTATTAGGAAGCTGCAATCAATGGCTAGAATAGGTGGAAATGTTTTGGAATGGATAAAAACTTACTTAGAAGGAAGGGAACAGAGGGTTAGAGTAAGACACTCAGTGTCTGAATGGAGAAGAGTTAGTAGTGGAGTTCCACAGGGTTCAGTTTTAGGGCCACTTTTGTTCCTTGTATATGTAAATGACCTACCAGAGTGTGTAAATTCATTCATGAATATGTTTGCAGATGATGCAAAGATTGTGAAGAAAGTAAAAAACGAGAACAATGGTAGAGAACTTCAGAAGGATCTAAATAATCTGCATGAGTGGTCAGAAAAGTGGCTAATGAAAGTCAATACTTCAAAATGTAAGGTAATGAGAATGGGTACAAGTGCAAGAAGGCCCAAGCTTGACTACTCGGTGGCTGGAGTATAACTTCAAGAGACAGAGAATGAGAGAGATCTAGGAGTAAACATACTGGCAGATTTGTCTCCAGAAATACATATAAATGGCATAGTAAGGGCAGCATATGCATTCTTATCAAATGTAAGGGTAGCCTTCAAGCACATGGACAAGGAAATTTTCAGAAATATTTATGTAACCTATGTGAGACCAAAACTCGAATATGCAGCCCCCTTTTGGAATCCGCACTTGAAAAAGCACATAGCTAAGCTTGAAAAAGTTCAAAGACATGCCACGAAACTGGTGGCAGAAATACGCAATATCAGTTATGATGAGAGGCTGAGGGAATTAGACTTACCATCACTGGAAGCTAGAAGAGTGAGGGGGTATATGGTGACAGTCTTTAAATTCCTTCATGGTTATGATAGAGTGGATAGGGATCGATATTTTGATATGGCTGGCTCTAGAACTAGAGGTCATAGTTTGCAGCTTCGTAAGAAAACTTGTTTGCAGGATGTAAGGAAATACTTTTTCAGTGTAAGAGTAGTTGATAATTGGAATTGGCTAAGCGAGGAGGTAGTTAATGCTATCTCAATCCATAGTTTTAAGGACAGGTATGATAAGTATCACTAAGTCTAAAATGGAACCGATGAGGAGACGGGAAGATACGAGCTTTGGGCTCTTTCCCGTAAACACAATTAGGTAATCACAAGAAATACATATAAATGGCATAGTAAGGGCAGCATATGCATTTTTATCAAATGTAAGGGTAGCCTTCAGGCACACGGACAAGGAAATGTTCAGAAATATGTATGTAACCTATTTGAGGCCCAAACTCGAATATGCAGCCCCCTTTTGGAATCCGCACTTGAAAAATCACATAGCTAAGCTTGCAAAAGTTCAAAGACATGCAACGAAACTGGTGCCAGAAATATGCAATCTCAGTTATGATGAGAGGCTGAGGGAATTAGACTTACCATCACTCGAAGCTAGAAGATTGATGGGGGATATGGTGACAGTCTTTAAATTCCTTCATGGTTATGATCGAGTGGATAGGGAGCGATTTTTTGATATGGCAGGCTCTAGAACTAGAGGTCATAGTTTGAAGCTTCGTAAGAAAACTTGTTTGCAGGATGTAAGGAAATACTTTTTCAGTGTAAGAGTAATTGATAATTGGAATTGGCTAAGCGAGGAGGTAGTTAATGCTATCTCAATCCATAGCTTTAAGGACAGGTATGATAAGTATGACTAAGTATAAAATGGAACCGATGAGGAGACGGGAAGATACGAGCTTTGGGCTCTTTCCCGTAAACACAATTAGGTAATCACAATTAGGTAATCACACACACACACACACACACACACACACACACACACACACACACACACACACACACACACATATATATATATATATATATATATATATATATATATATATATATATATATATATATTTATGTGTGTGTGTATGTGTGTATGAGCGTGCCTGTGTGCGTGCATATATATATATATATATATATATATATATATATATATATATATATATATATATATATATATATAATCGGACCTGGGCACACAGAAAACATAATGTAAAGAGAAACAGAGATGGGGAGTGTGTTGTGACTTGTGAGATATCAAGGGGGTAATAAGAGATGTGTAACAAATATCCAAGAATATTCGATATTCATTTAGAAATAGAAAAATAACCGTAACTGAAGGAAGACTTAACATAGAACTGTCCTGGATAGTCCTATTTATGTCCAATATATCTTTCAGCTGTAGTATCACAACGGGCGGATGTTGCCAGGTGCCAGCTTACTACAAGGGTAAGAAAAGAACGGAAAATCTCTCCATTTCATTAGATGGTGCATATGTGAATATACATATGTATATACCTAATTATGCATACGGGAAAGAGCCCTATGCTTCAAGAGTTTGCCAAAACCAAAATCTACACCGTATATATATATACATATATATATATATATATATATATATATATATATATATATATATATATATATATATATATATATATATATATATATATATATATATATATATATATATATATATATATATATATATATATATATATATATATATATTTAAGTATATTCCTATATCGTAAATTCTCTCTCTCTCTCTCTCTCTCTCTCTCTCTCTCTCTCTCTCTCTCTCTCTCTCTCTCTCTCTCTCTCTCTCTCTCTCTCTCTCTCTCTCTCTCTCTCTCTCTCTCTCTCTCTCTCTCGAGTTTGTGCTTAGATAATGAACAATAATTCAGATGTCCCTCCTGACAACAACCCTCCATTTCTTCGACTTTGGGACCGGCAATGAGTCGAGCTGAATTGCTCCCCTGTTTTCATATATATATATATATATATATATATATATATATATATATATATATATATATATATATATATATATATATATATATATATATATATATATATGTGTGTGTGTGTGTGTGTGTTTGTGTGTGTGTGTGTGTGTGTGTGTATGCGGTTGTATTTACCTAACTGTGCTCACTGTAAAGAGCCCAGTGCTCTTACTCTCTCTCTTAGGTCATTTTCATATCTTACTTGCAAACACTTATCATGTCTCCTTAAACTGAATGCATTTACTGTTTTTCTCACTCGGCGGATTCCGGTTTACATCTGTTATCTGTATGCAATGACCTACTTGTAATTACTTAATTGTGCTTACGGAAAGAGCCCTATGGTTGTAAATCCCTGTCTCCTGATCTATTCCATTTCTGTTCTCAGTAATATTTCTCATATTTTTCCTTAATACTATTAATGCAGTTAGCACTTACTACCTCCTCGCTTAGCGAAATCCAATCATCAATTGTTCTTACACTAAAGCAGTACCTCCTTGCATCCCATAAAGAAATTTTCTTATAAAGCTTCAAATATGACCTCTAGTTCTAGGGCCAGCCATATCAAAATATCGATCCCTATCCACTCTGTCAAAACCATTAAGGAAATTGTAAACCGTCACTGTATTCTCCCCTCCTTCTTCTAGCATCAAGTGATGGTAAGTCTAATTCTTTTACCCCCTGCTCGCAACTGAGATTGCATATTAATGTCACCAGCTTCGTAGAATGTCTTTGAATTT